>MJUT01039672.1:50940-61349 GCA_002080005.1 Gigantidas platifrons
TATTATGATGCATAATGATTTTGTAAAAAAAAAACAACAACAAAAAAAAAACAGAAAAAAATCGATGATTCGATCCTGGGACGATAGATGTTGTTATCGGCAGTCATGTGTGCTAACCATTACGTCACCGCCACGTGCATATTGAGAGGGTAGAATTAAGTTATATATAAATCAAATTTATCGGAAATTCACTTTGTGAAAGAGCAATAGGTAAGTCAAAATAAAAAAAATTAATAATAATAAAATGTAAAGGGACTACTAAAATTAGAAAGTTCTGATGTGTCGTTTACATGTCTAATTTCTAAGATACTACTGATCTGATTTTGATAGTATTACGTGATTTTTCCTTTTGGTTGTTTCTTTTGTTTTCTGTACTTTTTGTGAATTGTCGGGATAATATTAAAGTATCCTAACACATGAAATTCCACTGAGGGTTAGAAAAAAAACCACGTCGGACTCAATGCAGTAAATCATCTCCAACATTTAGCCGTTTTTTTTCTTTTTAAATAACGTCAAAACTTTTCATAAAAATTGTTCAAGTTTACCATACTCCCGTAGCAATACAACTACGATAAACCAACTTCATTTTGGATGAGATTAAATGGTCGATTTCTATTTCTGTCTAATACGGATGAAAACGGTCAATAAAAAATGGCCGCTGACGTGAAATCTACCTTAAAATTATTTTTTAATTGCAGATTTTATACTGAACACACTCGGGTACCAACATAAAAATTAAATGAGATATGTGCTTATGTATATTAAACATCATACTAAAATATGCCGTTGGTACCCGCTTGTGGTTATACTGAAAATTGACATTAAATACACATTTCTTGTTAGGTTTCATATATTTTCACGAAACAATAGACTTTTCATTGACTAGTGTGACGTCATCGCACGTGCAAATATGGTCAATTATTACCAACATATTAGATGGAGTAAAGATCTTATAAAATCAACAAACAATGAAAGCTATATTTTTTATTTAAAATTTGCCTATATATTAGGCCAATTTCTGCCCTTATCATACCTACTCCTTTGGAACGATATTCAAATTTATAATTGATATATTAGACCATTTACATAAAAATATTTTTTTCAATTAAACTTGATGTCTTACTTACGGAGCCAATACTTGCCTACCGGTATTGCAATCCAACGTTCTAATGGTTAATGGAAAGTTTGATATATAGATGCTTAATTATTATGCTGTCAGTGAATTCTTGTATGTTAATCACACCTCATGCCTCCATTATTCCTACACCCAGGTATCAAAATGTCCTATCTATATGGTTTATGCCCCTTCCTAGATATATCCCCTTACCATTTACGTATTTTCCCGGTATTTCCCGCATTTCCTCTTTCAAATTAAACTGACTATGATTATTAACATGATTTATGAATATTATTACTCAGGGCGGGACTTAAGAGGTGCGGGAACCAATTATGTTCTCTGTAAAACCTACGATGTGCTGATATGTGTATTTGAACAGCCGAGGGTAGATAACTCCAGCGTGGACCCTTTAAGCGCGGGGCCCAATTGGGAGCAATTGGCTTAAGATTGACCCTGTGTATCATCTAATTTTTTTGTAAACGCAGACATGTTGCTTTGATTTACCATTGATAGTAAATTAGTTTGAGTGGGTAAGTGATTGTTGTTTAACAACAACTCAGCAATTTTCAACTGTAGTCATGAAACTGTCATGTGCCCACTTTCTATACTTTTAGACAACACGTTAAATGAAGGGAAAATACACGAAATTAGAACGACCTTTTTATATTGAAAATAGATGTGTAAACAAAAACTGAAAAAGGATGCGTGTGTGTGTTTGTGTGTGTGTGTGGAGGAGGGTTCCATTCCACAAGCGCTTTTACAAAACAATACATTTGTTCATTTCGTTATTCTTATATTCAGATAAACCGCAGCGGTGGTGTAATGGCCAGCGATCGGGTCAAACCAAAAACTATGAATTGGTATTTGTTGCTTCTCCGCTAAGAACGCAGCGTTAAGGGGAAAGTTGACTCGGGAAAATGTGTTCGAATAGGGCGACATGTCTATATGCCGACTGTTGTTTCAGTGAACTAACACTATACAAATTAAACTAAGAGTGTTGGTCTAGTACAAAGCGGACTTCATCATCATTTCATTGAAAACTTACTTGTTCTCGCTATGCAATAGCTGAAAAAATGTTGTGTTGCTGTTAAACAACAATCACTCATTCACTATCTTCAGATAACAAAACAAAGATAGAAATGTTCTACACATTGTAGAATTTACCTTTTTGACCTTTCGGGTCATTTAAAAACGAATGTTCACTCGGGTATCAAAGCCAGTACATAGCAGGACAGAGAAAGGGATTTCCCAACATGATATATTTGACTTTCAAGTAGTAGGCTTACATAAAGAATATTTGATTTTTCGAAAACCTCTCTAACAGCTGAATGATTAAAAACATATCGGTTCACATTTGGATCATGTTATAATGACTTTGTGTTTTTGCGTATTTGCACGCGATCGTTTTTGTTGAACAAATACCAGAAGCGGAAGCAAATAGTTTTATTTCTTAATTCAATCTTTTTTTTAAGAAATCAGACAATCTTTTGTATGACGGGTTGTATTTCAATCTAATTAAGATTAGATCTCTTCATTCAATCCCCTTTTTTTCTTTGTCGTTGTTACCACATATCATCAAGGAAATAAAATGGAGGAGGGGTGGTGGGGGGATAAGTGAGGAGTACTATTTTCAACTATTTTGACTGAATTTTGACCCTTGTTAACAAAGGAAAGTGTGAAGATAACAAAGGGGTAATCAGAAGTCGAATGTGTGAGTGGGTGATTATTGCTTTACGCCAACCCAGCAATTTTTCAGCTATATCATGGCGAGAACAAGTTACATTTAATAAAATGATGATGATGTCCGCTTTGAACTAGACACACATGCTGAGTTGAATTTTAATAGTGCTAGCTTACTGAAACAACAATGCGCAAAGAGACATGTCACACCACTCGGACACATTTTCCTGATTCCGAGCCAACCAGTCTTTGTTCTTACTCCTTAATGCCGCGTGCTTAGCGGAGAAGCAACAAATACAATTTTAGTATTTAGTTTGACCCAATCGGCACTCTAATCCACGATCTACCACATTCGAGACGAGCACGCTAACCATTACACCACAAATGCGGTTGCAAATCGAAAGACAGACAATACCATGGCCAAAGATGAAAGATGAGAAGACAGTGCCGGACTTAGGACAAATGAGGCCCTGTGCTAATTAAGTTATGAGGCCCCTTACTTGAGCCATGAAGGAGGCACATCCCATAGACTATCAACTCATTATGTCTAGAATCGCTCCGATGCCACAAGCGCTTTTACAAAACAATACATTTTTTCATTGCGTTATTCTTATATTCAGATAAACCGCAGCGGTTGTGTAATGGGCAGCGATCGGATGAAACCAAAAACTATCAATTGGTATTTGTTGCTTCTCCGCTAACAACGCAGCGCTAAGGCGAAAGTTGGCTCGGAATCAGGAAAATATATCTGAGTGGAGTGACATGTCTATCTGCGGACTGTTGATTCAGTGAACTAACACTATACAAATTAAACTAAGAGTGTTGGTCTAGTACAAAGCGGACTTCATCATAATTCATTGAAAATTAACCTGTTCTCGCCATGATATAGCGGAAAAATTGCTGCGGTGGCGTTAAGCAACAATTACTTATTCACAATCTTCAGATAAAAAAACCAAGATAGAAATGTTCTACACATTGTAGAATTTACCTTATTGATCATTCGGGTCATTTAAGAACCAATGTTCACTCGGGTATAAAAGCCAGTACATAGCAGGACAGAAAAAGGGTTTCCCAGTATTTAAGGGTTTAAAAAACATAGTATATTTTACTTTCAAATAGTAGGCCTACAATAAGAATATTTGATTTAAAAATAAAAAACCTAAGTGTTAAAAAACATCAACAACAGCCCTATCGGCCCACATTCTATTGATCACGTGATACTAACTTGTGACTGTGTATTTGTACTTTTCGTTTTCGTGGAACAAATACCAGAGGGGCGAGGTAAGTAGTCAAATTTCTTAATTCAATATTCTTGTTTTTTTTTATTCAAAGAATAGTAACAATGTCATTATTATACAATTGAATAAGTTCCAGTAATTTTGGACATGATTGGAAACATATTTTGTAAACATTTTGGAACGATATTAAAATTTGATACATTAGAGCATTTACATCAAAATATTTGTCATTAAACTTGGTGTCTTACTTACAGAGCAAATACTTGTCTACCGGTATTACAATCCAACTTTCTAATGATTCATGTATCCTTAATTCTTTTGCTGTCCATGAATTCTTGTACATTTTGCATGCTAATCGTACCCCATGCATCCATTTGCCCAAGTAGCAAACTGTCTTATCTATATGGTTTATGCCCGTCCTCAGATTGTGAATGTTAAACACCAATTACTCATTCACAATCTTCAGAAATAAAAACAAAATAGAAATGTTCTGCACATTGTAGAATTTACCTTATTGACCTTTTGGGTCATTTAAGAACTTGGGTATCAAGGCCAGTACATAAAGTAGAACATAAAACGGGGCTTCCCCATATTTAAGACGTGGGTTTAAAAATAATAAAACGAAATGTAAAAGCAAATGAATATAAAGGATGCTTTCAGAGTAGATTTTTTCACTTGTTACCAGGGGCCGTCGGGGCCGTGATGGCGCCACAAGGGAGGTAATTAAAATGTAGTAAGTAATTGGTTTAAACATTATTATTTAACAAAATGTTCAAAGGCAGAATATGAGTCAGGGGGAGAGGGTCGTCGTGGGGACATATTCCACACTTTCGAAAGAGGGTGTGGGGCTGACCACACCTTTTTGGTAAAAATTTAGAAAAGACTGAATTCTTATCATGGAAGCCAAAGTTTTTCAATAAACAAAAGTTAAAAGTTGTGGTTAAGTATGGGTCCACCTAAGAATCATGCGGTGGGTGATTTATTGTAAGTTGCAAAATTGGAGTTTATATCGTTCATATGTTGCATTTTGATGGAAAACTCATAAAGAAAATAAAAGAACACAGGTATTGACTTTGGTTGCTATGGTTACAACTTCATCATAGAACCCATTTTATTTCAGTCTTCAAATCACTAAATTTTAACTTTTGCCACACAGATTTCTAAAAAAGTATTCAAAAAAATTCGTAATATAATTACATAATAGTGATGTTGAAGATTTCTTCTAAAGATTAAAGAATATGAACAGAAAGTACAAGTTTGCCAATTACTGTTACCATGGCAACCAAACAGCCTCATTTCGCATCTTAAAAAAACACGCAAAAATATAGGATTTTCATTATCTATTATCTCCTGTGAACAGGGTGGTAGATGAATGAGGATTGTTTGTATCCGTTCAATAGATACTTGTCTAAAAACATATATCAAATAATCGTTTGTAGCCTCTTTTAGATTTTTTGGAAACAAGTGTTTTTTGTGCCATACTTTTGCTGGTTTTTTTTAGCAAATACTATACAACTACATTTTTTACAAAATATTTCTACTTCTCTAAAATGTATTTACTGATATTATCTTTTTTCACATTACTCATAACCAAACTAACTACCAAATAAACTTTAGCCTTAAATTATGTGAATGGTTGCCATGGAAACAAGTAAAACATTTTAAGTGCAATTTCATATCAAGCTAAAATATAAAAAAATATTTTGGTCACAAAGATGTCCATCTTATTAATTTTATAACTAAATGCCAACTCTTAAACAAATAACAATGGACATTTAAATAATGTCCATGGTTGCTATGGAAACAAAAACAATTATTGTTACCTTAGCAACCAAGCAGCCTCTTTTCGCATCTTCATCTGGCTTGTTTATTTAAAAAAAGAACAAAAACTTTATGGTATGCTTATTTTCTATAATAACATCACATGCAATTTTCTTCACAACAAGATAATCTGATTTGTGAAGGAAAATATACCCCAAATATTATTGACATATGCATGGTCACTAGACTGTAAAAATGAGGTGACAGTAATGCCATAAGCTTGTTTGGTTGTCCTAGGTATAAAGATGGTTCCTATAAATAATGCCAGTAATACCCATGTCTCGCCAGCCTAGAACAAAATATTTAGATTATTCAGAGTTCACAGAATTCATAGCTTCAACAACTTCTGCCATCTGATTAGCTAATTCTAGATCTCCATCTTCTACTGTTTGTAAATTAAGCCAAAGACCATAACATTGGTATTTGTTGCTTCTGCGCTAAGGACGCATCATCAAGAAGAAAGAGCAGATACTGGTTGTCTCGGAATCAGGATAATATGTCTGAGTGGGACAGCATGTCTATCCACAGACTGTTGTTTCAATGAACTAATACAATAAAAATGCAACTAAATGTCGTGGTCTAGTACAAAACGGATATCATCTTATTGAAAATTAACTTGTTCTCGCCATAATATAGCTGAAAATTGCTGAGTTGGAGTTAAATAACAATCACTCACTCTACTGTTTGTTGCCTTGGGTTTCGAGACGGTAAAGAAAGTCTTGATTAAAAAATACAATCTGAATAGGAAGTAAATAGTGCAGGTTGTCAAGCCACTTTTGACAAAAAATATATAGGAAAATAGGATTTTGTTTTATTTGAAAATATAGGATAAACTAAAGTTATACTTAGCAAAAAATACATGGCCTCCACCAGTCCACCTCCCTTGTAGACATTCCTCTCCTTTTTATACTGACAAATGACCAAAAAAAAAACCAGTATCATTAAATTCTAGTCTCATATTGTTCGTTTTACAGAATAAATATAAATTTTAGTACATCCGAGGTTTGCGTAGGAAAATGTCCCCTGCACTGCATTTACTAGTCGGTCAGATGTCACAATTTCATTTCCTATGGTATCCTCATTTACATTTTCTGTTTCTTACTTGACATTATCCCTTCTTCTTTTGATGGTATAATAAATGATTCATGAACGATGAGACCTAGTGATGATGCAGTTGGACATATTTTCTTGACATCATCTTCTGTGTATAAAATACCATCTCCAATTTCAAAAGACTTCCAAGCAATGACGTGTTATCCCTACAAGACATTAAAATATGCTTTGAGTTTTGATTAACATTAACTTTTGCATTTTAAAAATGTTATAGATTTTTACAAGTACACCACAATGCTGAGCATCCATCCTTTTTCTATGTAAAGTTTTGTACAAACTTACGAAGAGAGGATACATAGCTGTTAATGTAACTGTTGTATCACAGTATGTCCTTATTTTCTTTTCGGTCACATCGAAATATTCTGTAGATGAACCAATAATTTACAAACTCTCACAATTTAAAAAGACCCAAGTAATGAAAAACAAAAAATGTATTGATGAAAATTAAGGAAACAAAATATTGCAGTGTATGCTGTCATGCTCTGAAGCTAAGTAATTTCATGACAATTTTAAATTCAAAGGCACATCGTGACTCAATACTTGTCGAACAGTGTAGTACTAGTAGCAAGGAGAAATTATACTTCCCCTGATATCTAGGATGAGATCATTAATATAATATAAAATCACATTCGTACCGGAATAGTTTGCAGCTGTATGCAACACTAATAATTTTGTCGGTCTCATAGCCCATGAAACAACAAATGTTTCGAACGGGTAACACATATCGGTTTGTCTTCGATATCTGAGCAGGGATCTTAATATCAGTATTTGTGTCTGCTAAGACAAGAAGGTCAGATTTTGAACAATATTAAACATATTTTATTAACTCAAGTAATTAAAATTGTATCCGGTCATGCCGTTTTTGATATTCTTAAATGTCCCGATAATGTACCATTCAGCGCTCAGTTAAAAACAATCTTGGCGAGAACCAACCCCTCTACTGTCCACTTTATTTAGCCCCATCTATGTCCCTGTACAGTGATAATTCCAATTGTGTAACTCTGGTATAGTTTTCATAATTAGCAGAAAACTAACAATTAACTATCGTATTTCAAGCTTTACAGAGGTGAATCATGGGTATTACTAGTACTGTTGCAGATTAGCAACGTTATGTCACACTGATATCCAAAGGCGAATTTGGACATCAGACATTTTCATACTTTCCATACTCTTTTAATTTGTCAAGGTAGGCATGTTTATTTTGTATATAATTGTATTAACAAAACATTATACAGTAGTCAATCCAATCCTGTAAATTTGCTGAATTTAAAAAAAAAAACATTACTTTGGATTATAGCTAAGAGTAAGAATAAAAGATTGTAAACATACCAATTCAACAGGTAGTAAAACACCATATTCCTCCAAGATTATATGGCTATGGAAAGGGGATAGTCCTCTAAATATCTTTAATTTCCCGTACTGATGAGTGCCACTTTTACTCTGCCGAAAGTCTACCACGAGTTTGTAACTCTACGACACAACTAATCTCGTTGGGATTAGACTACCGAAGAAAGTATCTGCTCTGTACCTCCAGGATAATTTCTAAGTGAAATATTATATTTTGCATATGTAACAACAAAATATATCAATCATTTTAAAGTACAGCAGTCCAGTGAGGTGATATTTGAGCAAAACCGGAAGTGATGAATTGTAAACAAACAATATACAGAGAGAATAAAATAAACAAAAACAATATTAAATTAACCAATTTTATCATCAAAATGTATTGCTAGTTTAACCAGTTAAAATAAGAATAGATAATTAAAGATTTCTACTTCAATGGTTGAGGTTACAATCTGAAATAAGTAAAATGTTATTCATTTTGAAGTTCAACAAGAGTTGTCGTTCTTAGAATGGTGATTTGGAGCGGTTAATTTAAAACTAAAATAACAAAAACTTGACAATAGGATACAAATGAAAAAAAAAAGATATTTTCTAGAGGAGATCCAATATTTTTCATTGTGCTATATAGTTTATTGCAAATAGTCTGTTCACAGCAGATAATGTGTTCTGATATCCAACCTTTTTACATACTTCGTTAATAAAAAATGGGACCATTCTGATTTTAATTTGGGTATAATAGCAAAAATAGCATAAATAAACACTTGTTTTTGAATATACATTTATTTTTACTCAAAATACGTCCTATAGCAAAATATTGAGTGAATTGATGACATAAGGAAAATCACTTTTTCTTTCTTTTGCATAATCCTTACGTGGAGCCACGCTTAAAACCACATGACCCCTTTTATTATTTTTTCCTTTATTGTCTGTGTTGAAAGAACTTTTTTTTCTCAGAGAATGATATTAAAAAAAATAGATGCTGTATCATTTCATCGTTGTCTTTAATTTGACAGAGATGACATTTTCCGTTTGCCAAATTCATTTGTTTTGTATAATTTATATTATGGGGACACTTCCATTGGAATTCTTTGCCCTTATGAGTAAAGTGAAAAAATGGAATGTTCACACCAGTGCATTCGTGTCTTAGAATCCAAGATAAAGTCGGGAAAGACCAGTATATCACAGATTCTATCCAACGACGAGAATCCGTTATAGATTTACAATGCCGCTCCATGAAAAACAATCTCATTTTAACAAATTTAGCAGAACAACAAACAGAAGATGTGAAGAGAAAGTTACACACATTGATATTTGAGAAACTAGGAATCGAAGAGAAAATTGAGATTGGAATTGTTCATCATTTCGGGAAGAGATACAACGATAGACCGAGACCGATAGTCGCGAGATTTTGGTACCATAAAGACTTGCGTATGGTTCTTGATCAGGCAACATGGCTCAAGAACACACCTTTTGAAATACATCAGCAGTTCCCTAAACCTATTGAGGAATAACGTCGAAAGCTTTATCCTGTGCTGAAAGACGCTAAGAGACAGGGCAAACATGCGGTACTTGTTCGGGACAAGTTATTTATTAACGGCTCGCAATACTTGGTCGATGACACTGATGAGGCAACACAGGAAAACCGAATTAGTTACCGTGACCCTCTCCTAACAACTCCAAAGGAGGCCGATAGACCGTACAAGCGATAACGTCGTTTCATCTCCGCTATTCACCGGAAACGCCTACTAGAATAGACATGGGGCGCAAAAACAGTATATTCATGACTAATAAAAATATAACTGTTATATCTATTGATGCATGTCATATGTTAAATACCAATAAGAATATCCATTGTATAACTTCAACCCCTTGTATTGAGTGTAAATATGTGATACATTTTTGTTGGCTTTTTGATACTGTTACTACATTGTATAGTCACAATATAGATTCTCCTTCAGTTGCCTATGTGGGTTACGATATTTCTCCACTCTCGAGATTTAAATTAAAAATTTTAACCACCCACCTGACGGCTTGTGGTTAACATTTTAAATTTAACTCTCTTGAGTGGAGAAATATCGTAACCCACGGGCAACTGA
>MJUT01039672.1:82174-98062 GCA_002080005.1 Gigantidas platifrons
AGGTTTCTATTCTGTATTCGTATCAATATCACAAATCTTGTTGATATATCTGGTTGAAGATACCGTCAACTTGAGAACAATATGATTATATTCTTATCTCTCATGTGCTCCCCTTTATTAGATATGCCGTGGTGTCCGGAGTGAGAAATGTTATTTTATTCAGATTTTCATTGACTTTGGGAGCATAACAAAAAAATATTTCATTTGACAGGACTAAGTTTCTTTGTCAAAAGATCAAAATAAATTTATGGAGACTGAGTAGGGTGTCAGTTTGTTAGTAACATTACAAACTGGTGGAACTCTTGAGCTTCCATAACCAGAAGGGGTCCAACATTAGTTGGTTATCCTTATTACATTTGTAAGTAAAGCTATGAAAAATGTCCTGTTGTCCTAATAATATTATTCGGGCCCTACCTTAGGGTATATGTTTTCATGTTTTGGGGCCCTGCCTTGGGATATATGTTATGGTCAACATTATAGTCCCTTCATTGACAAAAGAATGAACAATAAGAGTGAATTTGTTGGTTCTTTAATTTGCTTCTTTATTAACATTAATTTTCTCACGCTTTCAATATTTTTCATATTTCACCTGTGTATTGAATATGCTTTAACAAATAGTGCAAGACACTGAGGGTCATATGGCACGGCCTGTCAGTCAACCCATAAAAAATTATACGGGCCAAACTAGAATATAAAAAAATATGGAGCAGACGACATGTTCACAAAGTGGGAATGCGTAAAGTCGTAAAATCCAGAACAAAATAAAAAACCGTAACATAGAGCTATTCAGTGGACCAGCTACATCTACAAAGTAAAACAGAGATTATATTCACTTCAGACCAAGGCCTGTCCATATTCAATGGACAAGCTGCATATAAAGTAAAACAGAGATTTGAATCTTGATATTTAACATATGTAAAAGGACATATTCATTGATTAACAGTGTATCAATGCCAAAATATTTATATAGAAGTGTGAGGATGCATATAATCACCTGCCTTGAAGGAGCACCTTCACCGGGTAAATCGGTGGTTTCTAATACCGGGTTGTACTGCATAGGGTATATTTAAAATACATATAGAGCAGGACAGTTGGTACATGTATATTTCAGATTGTTGCTAACAAAAGAAATGGGATAGATGTTGACAAATGGGACTATTTTGCCAGAGACTGTCATGGACTTGGAATGAAGAATAACTTTGACCACCATAGATTTATGAAGTTGTCTCGAGTGTTAGAAGTAGATGGAAGTTTCCAGATTTGCTCAAGAGATAAGGTATTCATGGTACATAATAAGAGGAGTTTGAATATACCAAAGGGGTAATCAGAAGCTGTAAGTTGGACAGACAATACAATGGCCAAGCGGAAAAGGACAAAAAGACAAACACTAGTCGACATAACACTACAAAGAAGACTAAAGATTTAGCGACACAAAAACACATTAAAAATTGTAATGAACTCAGGTACTTTAGGTAAGCAGTTTATGCTCCATTAGTGGCACCTGTCGTGCTACAACACAAATATCATGTGATATGGAAATCATGTGGGACACCAGTTTACATAAATAAATACAAATAACATAAATAAAATATAAACCCCCTTAAAAACAAATAGGAGTAGAGACGAACCAAGCCATAAGAAATCTTTCCCTAAATCTTTTGTATTGTAGATTTTATAGATCTTGCTATCAAGTGGCACCTATAGTGATCTGTTTACCTTTTCACATTATTTTCTTCTCTTGCATCATTGTTCAACTAAATGAAACAAAATTGGTATTCCATGGATGATGAGATTCACACTTGAATTTGTTTCCACACAAGGAGGGGTAAGTTGGAAGGGGGACTTATATTTTATAATTAATTGGAAAATTAAAAACAAATATTTAGAACATTTCTTTTCGAGAAACAGTAAAGAAATGATATGAAGTATCATTGTTATGTGAATATAAAAATAATCAAGATTGTACAAATGAAAGCCACAGTGAACTAAAATTATTTGGGGTCGTGCAAAGATTAGAATAGACTGCCAATAGGGATTTGTTGTAAATTATCTTCTTTAGAACCAGCTATGAAAATGCAAATGTATTTGTTTTAAAACATCTTTGTATTTTATTCTTAGGAAGTAGATAGTCTGTACAGCATGTTCCAAATCAGAGCTACCATACACAAAAAAGCTTGTCAACACAGAGTTTCCAATGCTATTGAATCTATGTAAGATATAGATAGAAAAAAACAAATTAGAAAAAAAATCATCGTTCTAATGAAGACTTCAACATAATCTGGATTCCCTGGTTCATTGAAGTTATAACAAAAATGTATTTGACTTTTTTTTAATCATTTTTCTTTTGTTTCTATGACTTCTTCCGTCATTTTGTACATCATGGTATTACTCTATTTTATTTAACTGGTCGGGCGGAGTTGACCTTTACATTTACATGAGAGCATTCGATTTTATTTTGTGTATGTACAGGGCAGTTCCCGTTATTGACATTATTGAACTGTATTCAGCAGTGTCACCGAAATCAATTCATACAAAAGGAATAGAACGCACAAGGGTGTATTGTGTGGGTTATTAAAAATTTATCGATGTTTTTTTCCGATGTTTGCGATATGAATCCTTTCGTTTATTGGTCACGATTAAAAATCTAAAATCTAAAAAGATTGGATCATACACGCACGATTGAATATAACTGTATAAATGAAATTGATCAGGTAACGTGACCCTCCTGAATACATGAACTTTCCTGTAATCAGTCAACCCGTGTTAAGCCACGCCCAACCAGTTGAAAAAAATGGAGTAATAGATAGTGGCTTCTTTCCAAATCATGTGGCACTAAAGGTAAGAGCAAAGACTGGTTTGCTCAGAATCAGGTTAATGTGTCCCGAGTGGAACGACGTGTCTACCTGTGGGCTCTTATTTCACTGAGTAAACACTATTACAATCCAAGTCATCGTGTTGGTCTAGCACAAAGTGATCATCGTCATTTCATTGAAAAACAACTTGTTCTCATCATTATATAGCTGAAAAATTGCTTACTTGATGTCAAACAACATTCATACACTCGCTTGATAATTTTGCGCATACAGTTGAACCATTTGTGTCAGGGTAAAATGGACCATATTCATCAAAGTAAGACCTCTTACAAGTTTGATGATTTTCACATTTAGAGTTGTAAATTTTGTTAAAATGGACACTTTCCGACGGGTGTATCATGTACTCATGACATAGATGATTATTAAATTTTGTAATTGAATGCAACATCAACTTAGCTCATTTATCCTTATAAATTGTGAGATGAGAGTGAAATCTGTGGAAACAAAATGTCCCTCATACCATCTCTCTTACGAGGGAATGACCTCTTTGGAGGGAATGAGGCTTTTTATTCTTCAACATTCTTGATATAAAACTAATCATATTTAACTAATACCTGTGTTAAGCAACCACATTTTGATGACAGAAGAGATCATCTTTCAAGCCATGCTTCACTGTAGAATAATTATATGCGATGTACTTTTTCAGGATTACAGATGCGTTTATTCATGCTGATAAGAAAGAGTTAATACCAGGAACAGATGGGTATGAATACTTTCACTGTAGATTTTATTACTTGTCGTTGGTATCAGTTTCTGTGGGTAGATGAAAAGTAGATATCCTTTTACACTTAAATTTGTGGTTTTGATATTTTGCTTTCCTGTGAAATGCGTGTCAGTTTCTACTATATTGTAATAAAATAAAACAATAAATTTTAGCTTGTACAAAGGTGCTGGAAATAAGGCAATTGGTGCTGCAGTGTATCAATGGTGTCAGTTCAATTCCTTTCGAAGGAGAACACAACATTTGTCAGCTACAAAATCTAATTATAATGTTGTTTTTTTTAATTGTTAGATGTATATGCACGTCTGAAAATGAAACCAAACAGTGTTAGCATTAGATCGTTGAGCTGTCAAATTTGTGTTTTTCCCTCGACGGGATTTGAACTCACACCATTGATACACTGCAGCACCAATCGCTCAGCCTTATGTCCAGCACCCTAGACCACTCGACCACAACCGCTATATTTAATCATAGCTTCAATAGTCGAAGTGTTAACTTGTCTCGTAAGGAAAATCTAGATATATATACAGTCAATCCTGTCTTATGTGACCTTCCAAGGGAACAGTTCAGTATGGTCACATAAGACAGGTGGTCGTTTAATACAGGTTTAATTGATATGAAATGCACTGTGAAGGGAAATAAAAATTAAGGTCACATAATACAAGTTATTGCTTAATAGAGGTGGTCACTAATGCAGGTTTGACATCCTCATTATACAAACACAAGGACTTAAAAACATAAATCATGTTTCCTAATGAAACAAACAACTCATTTAAGATTGAAATTGAAATTTATTTGTGTATAAAAACAATATACATTGATATAAGTTAGCTAGACAGTTACTAAAGTTGCAAAATTGCATTTTACTAACACCCTGAACACATCTATAAAAAAAATGTCCGAAACGGGGTAAAAAAACCCACAAGGTTTGATGCAAAATATACTCACGCCATGATGCAGCTGAAATACTGCTAATGTTGGCTAAGCTGGAATCATGTATAAATCAAACCTTAAATAAAGTCATAATGTGGGAAATCTAAGTTAATTTAATCTGTATAAACCAAACATCTGTCTATTCCAATTACAAAATATTGTCCCAAGGTGGTTCGGTTTAGGCAGGTTTCACTGTATATAAGTTTGACTGTCAAAAGTATTTAAATGGTTTTATTCCAGAAACCTGGTCAAAATATCAGAGTGTATAGATGATCCTGTAGCCTATACACATTTGAATGATAGTATCTACCATCTTATTCTGTTGTCTCAAGGCGAAGATTTAGAAGTATCAAGGAACATTTTACAGAGAATAGAACGTCGTAAATTGTACAAATGTGTTGGGCAGACAACTCCAAAGAACGGGATAACAAAGGTACAAATACTATAAGTGTTCCAGTTCTTAAGGGGTAATATTAGTCCATTTGGTTACTAAGGAAATAGGGAAAATTAAATATTATATAATCATTCTTTTGTTGTTCTATTTTGGTTCAACTGGCCAATGGGTACATTGGCTTTTTACCATCACTCTGTGTCAATCATTTTAAAACATTTCACATTTCTATGATCTCATCTGAAACCCCTGAACAATTGTAACCAAACCTCAGGAATGATGTATGGAAGGATGAAAAAGATGGCCACTCAGTCATATATATATTTTATTTATATTTATATTATAAATCTAAAACAAAAAATATCTTCTTTTCTGAAAGTACAAAGTAATTATAATCCATATCTATTTATATGACATTCCTGTGAAGAGTAGAATGTTGATTGAACAAACAGCAGCCTTATAGCAAAATATTGGATGACATTTCTTTATTATTTTATTTTGCCTGCTTTAACAAAAACAGCAGACGACTTTTCGCTCTATCACCTTGTTACAGAAGCCAAAAATAGTAAATGCTTACACTAAAAGTACGGTCTGTATTTGTCAACAATATATATGAAGCAGAAAATAAATATCTCTCTATTTTACATATTTCTACTTTTACTTTAATTCAGACATATGTAGGGGCCGTCGTGGTCGTGATCGTATGGTAGTTGGATTCACAATTACCCATGCAATCAGTGCCTATCACCACAAAAGTTGCAAGGTGTACTCGATACAACATTATGTAATAAATTTTATTAAGATAAAAATGTTATCATTCTAGACAAGTTTGATATGGTGGTCTTGATGGCCATCTGTACCTGTTAAGCGGTTCTCCTTGTGCCTCACCATGTAACAGGTCCAACTGTCAGGCAAAGGACTGTATCCACAATTCCCAACATAATACAATTAATTTAAATAGTTACCAACCACAGGCATCAAAGTGGGATTTTAATTTTGGTGGCCAGCTGGCCATCAACTCCAAAAATCTGGTGGCAAAGCTCAAATTTTAGTGGCCAAAGTAAAAACAATTGGTAGTCAAAGATAAGGTAAAAGCGCAAAAATAACTTCCAATATGCACTACACATTTTGATAGGGGGAGATTTTAGAGTTATAGACGGAGAGAAAATTCGGCCGAGAGTCACAAAGTCCCCAGTGATTTCAGGGTAAAGCCCTGATATGGGGAAGCACCCCAGCCGATTTTGTATTTGGTGAATTTTGACATACTTTTGAGTGGGTTTCCTAGCTTTAAAATTATTTTTTTTGCTTAATTTTACACCAACTTTGAGAAAAAGAAAAATGTACCAAACATTTTTTCAGACAGGATTTTCAGGATCTTCTTGACCATTAAATAATGTTTCATTAGACTAGTACTAGTAGTGCATTGAGAATGATTTCTCAAGATGAACCACCATCAGTCATTTTCAATTGTTATTTCTTTGAAAGATGTCACATGGTTCTGCATTTTTTCAAATCAAAGACAAATGTACAAGTTTAGTAGAAATAAACTTGATCATTCAGAAAAGAAATATGGACTTCCCCTATGACTATGTACTTTTGAAAATAAAAATTTGATAATATTGGTGTTAGATTCATTTCTTTGACATTTGTATGAAGCTATATCAACATTTAGATTCTTTGCATTTTTTGAATAACTAAAATAGCATCATTAAGAATTTATTATCTTAAAGCTTATATTATCATATTAAAGGCACATTTAATGAATATACTTGTCTTGTTAATATGCTGGCGTTTCCCATATTCTTACATATTCTTACTGTAATTTCTCTCTTAAGATTTTGAAACAAAGTATGCAATTATTATTTTTTTAATAAAAGGAAAGAACTTTCAAAAGCAAGTCCCAAATATTCAATAATCTGATTGTTGATGTAACCACAAACCAGTATCGATACAAAATGAAGAATGAAAGTATTTAAAGACTCATATATTTTATTAAACTTTTATTTTGTTGAAAATATAAAATCAAAAATGACATAACTCCCATAAAACAGTTCCGTATATTCATAAACATCTGCAGATAGTCTATGCTATAGTTTGACAGACTAGACACTTTTTCGTGTTAATGCATACACATGTATATCCCATGTCTTCAAACTGAAACTCAAAAAAATTTCAAACTGGGAACTCCTGAAAATGACTATGGACATCGGATATTTGTAATAGCATTCATGGTATTCGAGTCAGAACCTGAAACGAACGTGGCATCTTACACCCCATGTTTTCCAACTTGCCCAGTCCCCCAAATGAACATTTAAATTTACTGGTCCGAATCAAATTCCTGTATTTATTTTTATATGCAATGTAGTTCTCAATAAAAAGTTGTACTTGTCTAGGGACTGAGGACCGGTGCTCATCGTATTCATGAGGACCCCCCTTTTCTCCATACTGATACAACTTTACAAGATCAGACCCTGCTTACTTTGGTAGAAAACATAAAAGTGGGTAATATTCCCTTCACTCTTTCAATTTATTATTTTAAATTATTTTAATAACCGTTTTGCATTTTCGAACAATAGTCTATAATTTATTTCTTCCGGTTCGTCGACATCTCTCGGTATCGTGTCTGTTCGCCCTAATTACACATTCGCCCTGGGTTCGTTTGCCCTGATAATTAAAAAGTATTTTAATGAATTTAATGTTTTAATTTAAAATAGAGGCAATGATATAGAACATTATTTTTTTTTTAATTATGAGCTTTTGGAAATTAATTAAGTTCTTATCAAGCAATTATTAGGTATTTTGTTTGAAATGCTTTTACTTATAGGATAATGTCCGAGTAACTCTCCATTATTTAAAAATAATGGAGCCGAGGCACCGAAGGGGCCGATGCCCATTGTTTTTAAGGAATGGAGTGATACGAGGACATTCTCCAACTTAAAATCCACCCATTAATAAATTTATTATTATTGTGTTAACGTATGCCTTATTATAATCCACTAATAATGGAAAGTTTTGACAATAGATTTACCTCACAGGTGGATTTTAAAATTGAAATTAATGATTGTTGATTTCATCATTACAATTAATGATTGGGGATTATTAAATATCTTTGATCTCTATATTTTCATTAATTGATGGCTTTGGTTCTGTTAATATGCACTTTCTATGTAAGCTTAGTGTGAGTAAAACTACGTTGAAACAAATTGCAAAGATGGCAACACTGGGAACATGATTTTAATTATTCTAAGTATAAAATGATCTATGAATTCGGATGGCGACTAATTCATATCTTAAATATGATCACTCTCGATTCACTCATCCAAGGGACTGAAATGTTTAGCTTTGCTCATTGTCGAAGCATACACTTTAGCATGCCTCATATTTAAAATTTCTCAATTTATTATCTATAAACCATTAAATATCATTTATACTTCATTTATTTTTAATATCCGAGATAAATAATTATCAGGACGAACGGACACACTTTTAGGGCAAACGGAGCCAGGGCGAATGTGTATTAGGGCGAATATGTATTAGGGCAAACGTGAATTAGGGCGAACGGACCCGGAACCAACATCTCTCTAGGTCGTGTTATCAATGTCATTCGGACCAAAGCTAGTCCGCCTCCAATCTTCCGTTGGAATGATTAAAGTTTTATCTATTATTCCTACTGTGAATCGTAATGTTTTAACATAAAGAAATAATTAATTCTTTACCTTTTCAGCCTTCGTTCATAGCATATTTATACTCTAAAGTAAACGAATTCGTTAGACAACAACCAGAAGTAATTGAAATCTCATAAATTGAGGCTGAAAGAAAAAATTGGCCATCGACTCGATTCTTCGTCACAGCAACGCTTTTTCATGCAAGAAATTAAGGTCAAATCGTAACCAAGTTCAAACACTAAGATGTGTTTTCAGTCCCCGAATTATATAATCCAATGTTGACTCCGAGAGTATGCTACGTGCATGCATATGACAAACTTACAGAATTAAAATAGAAAAGACAACTCGTTTAATTGTTATACCATTAAACCCATGGTTGGAAAGTTCATAGCCGGGGATTTTATAGCAATAGCCGGTGAAAGGCGAATCAATTATCCAGAATTTCTGGTCGCCAACCTCAATTACGCTGGTGGTCACGCTGGCCACCAGATTTACATTTTGGTACCCAAAAACGAAATTTAGTAGACAAAATTGAGCCCTGAACCACATTGATGGTGTAATGATAGGTGTGCCTGCCATGAGTGTGGTAGAGTACAAGTCACAGTCCGCTCAAATCAAAGACTATAACATTAGTGTTTTCTGCTTCTCCAATAAGTGCATAGCATTAAGGAGTAAGAACAAAGACTTGTTGGCTTGAAATCAGAGTGAAATATGTCAGAGTGGAGCAACATGTCTACCCGTGGACTGTTGTTTTAGTGAGATAGCACTAGAAAATTCAGACCTTATCATCAACTCATCAAAATGTAACTTTTTCTCGCCATGGTATAGCTGAAATTGTGTTATTTTGATGTTTAACAACAATGACTCACTCAATAGTGACCATTTAGTTGAGGTTATCAGACAGTAGATCTACTTGTTTATGGACACTATAATCTAAATCTGTAACAGTTGTAAGATAGACAATAGCTGGTATGTAGAACTATCAAATATTTCCTTTACTTTAGGAATATACAAAACAATTTGAAAAAGATATTAAGGCCTACCTTCCTCCAGAGTCACACGACCAGTTGAATCCGGATGATCTAGATGTACAGGTAAGTATGTGGAAAATTTAAAAATGTAATGATGTATTATTATATTATATTAGCGGATAGGGGTGTGCCCTCTCGGTGTGAGGGGGAGGGGAGGGTTGTAAGGTTATAACATGGAAAGCATAACCATGGACCATAGTTGGTAATATTGTAGATTTCGGAAAAGAGTAGACGTATTGTAACCATGACAAAAGACTAATTGTTCCTTCCTACAAAACTCTCCATACTTTTATAGTAGCAGTCAAAAGTCGTTGGTCCCACATCTCCCTCATTTCTATATAGTTTTTATATATTGTTGAAACTTGTTCCAGTCCCTAATGGGTCATCTGGGAGGCCCGGGTGGCTCACTGATTTAGGTCGCTGGATCT
The DNA here is from genome assembly GCA_002080005.1 of Gigantidas platifrons. NCBI lineage: Eukaryota > Metazoa > Mollusca > Bivalvia > Mytilida > Modiolidae > Gigantidas > Gigantidas platifrons. The sequence goes on from MJUT01039672.1 coordinate 92,217, forward strand.
AACAACTCATACAAGCCAATCACCAATACAGCGTGGGTTCGCGTCCGGCTTTGTGAATTACAAAAAGGGTGCACTCGACTAGCAGCCGCAAGTGATAAAGTTTACCAGTTGCTTGCCCATGGTCAGTGGTTCTGTCCGGGAACTCCGGCTTCCTCCACCACTACAACTGGTCGCCATGATATAGCTGAATTATTGTTGAAAGTGGCGTTAAAACGCCAAAAAAAAAATCAAATCAATCATAATGGGTCATCTGTCTTCTGTTGTCCATGAACATTTCATATTTCATATTAAAAACTATTGCCCACACACGATTGGATAAAATAGTACCAAACTTCATAAATGTTCTCGGTGATCCTGAAAATTTCTGTAACGATTTCAGACATTTTTGTTATGTTGGAAATAATATTTGCATAAAGATTAGGGCATAATGTAAATCGTTAATATATTTTCACAATCCCCTCAAGTTTGATCCACAGAAATTCAATTTGTATTTTATTTTGACAGTTAGTTAACCTAGACTATGGTATGAAAACAGAGAATCCCATCGATAATGTTAGATTTTACAACAAGAATGATGTAACTAAAGCTATCAGTTTAAACAGAGAAGATGTATGTATCATTTTAAGAATATTTTAACTTGACCAGTAATAATAATACATGTTTTCAATCAATCTTATCCTCGTCAAGGGCTAATATGTGCAATTGTGTTTCATTATATAGTTAAAAATACTCTGATGTTAATATTATAATACTTTGTGAAATGTAATGATATCATTTCATCAATCTGTACACCAATTTTATTTCAGGTACATGTTTCATTTCTTTGAAATGCTTTCAGATTTGTCCTGGATATTTTTTTTAATTTTTTTGCAAGAATGTAGACTTAGCTTTCTGTCAGAAAAAAAATGTAATCATACAATATAGATATGTAGATATATCCAGTCATACTCGAAACACATCCCTTCAGAAGGTCATATCCAATAAATACAGTGTTCTGATTGGACGATTTTAGAGTACAGCACGAGTTCAAAACTTGTACTCAAGAAAGTTTTTTGACCAAATGGATTGTAGTCTTTTTGACTGCTGTCTCACTTGTTATTGCTTGAAACGTCAAAAGTTAGTTACAACACTTCATGTAAATTACAGGTATCCCTTATGTTGCCTGTTGTTTTTGATGAACAGCTGATCAGGTTATATTGCAAGAAGACAGATGAAACCAGTTTACAGTTGGCCAAAAATTGTTTTCAGAAGGCATGTCATGACCACCGCCTTATCATTGTAAGCAGATTTAAGATAGAAGGTTAAATAAAAACTTAATATCATGCCCAGATATCCTGTTTAGAATAAAAAAACAAAATCAGAGTCATTGTATTTTAGCTCATCAATCCAAAGATCACATATTCTTCCGTAAATGTCCGTTTTTGGGTTGAGACGAGTTCATGTGCACTCGTCTCTACTCGTTGTGACATCCAATCAGAACGCCTCTAACAAGAACTAAATTTAGAACGTCGCCATGGTACATGGGGAAAGAAATTTACTTTTATTTTTATTTTCTTTAAGAATATGTTTCTCAAATACATTATAATTAGATTACACAATTTAAAGTCAGATACAGATATTGCACATATAGAACCACTTAAAAAAACGGTAAGTAACGTCACATTGCTATTAAAATGACGTCATCCTGATGAAAGGGTCATAACATCAGGAATAATACCGCACACGACGTTACGGTTATGCAGGAAATGTCGCATTCAAAGGGTTAATTAAAGCTCTTTTTATCGTAAAGCAACATGATATACTCTATGACCTACATTTCTCAGTTACGTACTATGACCTAGTGCACAATAATACCTGATATGTAAATGATGTATCGATCAATGAAAGCCATACCTAGGTGTGCGTATATGAAAACACATGTTGCTTACAGAAGAAATAGGTACTTTTATGTGTTGACATGGAACATCGCCGGATCTTCCACTCGTAATAGAAATTGTTTATGTATTTCCACTCGTTCCGCTGCGCTCCACTCATGAAAAGACATAAACATTTCTATCACTCGTAGAAGATCCACCGGTCTTCCATATCAACGTATGAAACAACCTATTAATCTTTAAGTATCACATGACATTTTTCATTGTTAAGCTATTCGCCTTTTACTCCAGCTGAGCGAAGACAGACTTTTGTTAAACTTCAGTGTTTTCTTCAGAGTTAATAAAGTAAATAAATGTTTTTATGTAGTCTATCACGCTAGGTCAGGATTTAATCCATGTCTGTACTATCTTCCGACCATCAATCTCGCATTGCCTTCCCATTCCATAACTTGCATTCTTCTTATACAAATCATTTGAACTTTATGCAGAAGATCAGGAATAATAAAAGGCAGATCAAGTTTTGGACTTGAACACATTTTCTGTCCTGGGTTTGCTGAAGAATACTAAAATTCATATGTTTCCCACCCAATAATCGGCCTGTTTATAATGAGTCATACCAGCTCATGTGAGCCTCTTTTTCATATCAAATACTATTCCAAATCCTAGCGTTAAAGCTCACCTGATGAATTTGGAATCATGTATTGATACAGGAAATAATATTGAAAATAACATATAGTATTTTCTACGCTATGTTTGTTGAAATATGTAATAATAAAATATAAAATTCTTAATCACAAAATGAAATATTAAGACGATTTTTTTCCATTTATCCTGCAGAAACAAGACTCGATTACTCCAGAAAAATGTCCAGCCATCGACTCCATCAACAGTGAGAAAACTCCAGACAACAAGCCTGAAAAAGTGTGTGTCTCGACTGGAAAGTTTAGACAAAAACTGTCATTTGATTAATTTTATTCTACTGTTCTCTGTTTGATGGACTATTGCCATGTACACTTTTTCTCTTGATTTCACTCTTGTCAGTTAAACTTAGCGGCTCCCAAAATTGTTACATATGCTGTTATAGTGAATGAATTTTTCACATTGCCATCTTAAATCTCTACCCAGAGTTGTCTGTCCTTACACTCTATCCAATCTCTGTCAACACCTAAAAAGTAGTCTACCTTTGTATTCAACTGGTTTCCTTTTTATAAAATATTACCAGTGTAATGTTCAGCAACAATAGAGGCTTATTACAAGAAGGAACCAGAACATTCGATTGATGCGCTGTATGACTGATAACCGTATAAAATATAATCCCTTATCTTCGTTTGAAAATAAACAAAAAAGCTTCTCAAATATTAGTGGTATGGTATTCTTTATATATTTTACAATATATGGGGTCATTATAACCGGTTTATATCAAGTTACCCTTTAATAAACAGATTTTGCCAAGATTCTTGGCATATAGGCGTTGACAGCGATTGGATCGAGTATAAGGACAAACAACTCTGGGTAGAGATTGTGCCATCTTATTTATATTTTTGAATATTAATTGCTAGGTAAAGGGAGATAATACAATCATCTTGCAAAATTTGTATTATCTCCCTTTGACTATTTTGTTGACTGCTGTGGGTTCTTTTTAGATTTTTAAATTTATTGTTGCAGTTTCTTTATACAAAAAAAGAACTGTTCTGACAATAAAAACAAATTTGTTTTTAAACGTATTATTACCACAAAAAATGTATGTACTATCATCCGACCATCAATCTCGCATTTCCTTTCCATCCAATAGCTTGCATTCTTCTTATACAAATCATTTGAAATTGATGCAGAAGATCAGGCATAATAAATGGCAGATCAGGTTGTATTTTGGACTTGAAAACATTTTCTGTCCTGGATTTGTTGAAGAATACTAAAATGCATGCTTCCCACACAGTAATCAGCCTGTTTATAATGAGTCATACCAGTTGATGTGAGCCTCTTTTTCATATCAAATACTATTCCAAACCCTAGCGTTAAAGCTCACCTGATGAATTTGGAATCTTGTATTGATACAGAATATAATATTGAAAATGGCAAATAGTATTTTCTACGCTATTTTTGTTGAAATATGTAATAATAAAATATAAAATTCCTTATCAAAAAATTAAATATTAAAACGATTTTTATCTATTTATCCTGCAGAGGCAAGACCCGATTACTCCAGACAAACGTGCAGGCATCGACTCCACCAACAGTGAGAAAACTCCAGACAACAAGCCTGAAAAAGTGGGTGTCACGACTAGAAAGTCTAAACGAAATCTGCCATTTGATTAATTTTATTCTACTGTTCTCTGTTTGATGGACTATTTCCATGAACAATATTTCTCTTGATTTTAAACTTGTCAGTTAAACTTAGCGGCTCCCACAATTGTTACATATTATGTTATAGTGAATGAATTTTCCACATTGCCACATTCAATCTCTACCCAGAGTTGTCTGTCCTTACACTCTATCCAATCCATGTCAACACCTAAAAAGTAGTCTACCTTTGTATTAAACTGGTTTCCTTTTTTATAAAATATTACCAGTTTAATGTTCAGCAACTATAGAGGCTATTACAACAGGGAACCAGAACATTCGATTTATGCGCTGTATGACTGATCACCGTATAAAAAATAATCCCATATCTTCGTTTGAAAATAAACAAATAAGCTTCTCAAATATTAGTTTATGGTATTCTTTACATATTTTACAATATATGGGGTCATTATAACCGGTTTATATCAAGCTACCCTTTAATAAACGTATTTTGCCAAGATTCTTGGCCTATAGGCGTTGACAAAGATTGTATCCAGTGTAAGGACAGACAAATCTGGGTAGAGATTGTGCCATCTTATTTATATTTTTGAATATTAATTGCTAGGTAAAGAAAGAGAGATAATACGATCATCTTGCAAAAGTTTTATTATCTCCCTTTGACTAATTTGTTGACTGCTGTTTTTTTTTAGATTTTTAAATTTATTGTTGCAGTTTCTTTATACCAAAAAAAAAGAACTGTGAACACAAATTTGTTTTTAAACGTATTATTACTACAAAAAAAGTAAAATCTATGTAATAAATAATATAACTAGTCTTTCAATCCAAATATAAAAAATAAATCGTTCGTAGCTGAACACAAACACATTCGTTAATTACTGCGTAGTTCGATTATGATTTATTTCTTTTATTATTTCATGATATTGTTTTTGCTAACACACATAGTTGTTATTCTTATTATCACATGTATTGATGTACAAAAGATTAAACTTTGATGTGATATAAGTTACATGTAGCTCTCCAAAGTTGCTGTCGTGACACAGAGGATAAACTCATTGATTTTTGACAAAAAGTTGGACATTGGTTCCAGACACCTACGAAAGCTGAGGGTATACAGTAGTCCCCCCTGTTATAAGGCCACACGTTCTGCAATGATAAAGTGTCCTAATAAGAGGAGTGGTCTCTCTTGAGGGGGACAGTTTAATAATATCTTACTATCTTGGTTCATCTGAAATCTGGCCTTATAAGAGGGGGACTTCTGCAACAAAACTGGTAATCACAAATTATCTGAGAATTTGCTAAATGTAATGATAATAAACATCAATAAACCCAGCCATTTCAGTGTTGCTCATATTAGGCACAAAAGCATCAGTTTTATAAAATTTGTTTTATAATAAGATTTAATCATAATTTCTGGATTTTTTTTTTACATTTATTCTATTGTCATCATCATAGCAAAATAATAATATTGTCTCATTTCCTGTGATGTAGTTAATTTGTATTAGTCACTGAAAATCAAAGTCATAATGCCACTTTTTCAAATGAGAAAGAATACATTGGCTTGAAAATTATTTATGCAATATTCAGAATATAGAAGCAAACATGTGATAATATTTATCAAAATATACATTTTACATTAATTGTTATAAACATTATGTTATTATCTTGTTAAAT
>MJUT01039672.1:150131-166253 GCA_002080005.1 Gigantidas platifrons
TTGGCTTATAATCTACAAAGCTATAATAGACTCCGTCATTCTCGATCTTGGCTTATAATCTACAAAGGTTTATTCGATGCCGTCATTTTCGAACCGATAGTGTCCAAAGGTACATTTTTACATATCTATTTTATTCTAAAATTATTCGGTTTTATTTTTATACGAGTTCTTTCCCCTATGAAAAGCAAAATGGTATCCGGTCTAGGAAGAGCAATGGAAATGATAACGGATTGAAGTTTATAACTTTAATTTTAGTTTTACAACATAAACCACGTATTACAATTTAATGCCTTCAAATTTGGACACTAAGTATTATACTGTGTTATACTGTATCTGAAGTCTGATAGTTTTATCTGTATATGTATATGTTCTAGTTGTATGTATTTATTTTTGCTTGATCTGTTACACTGCTTTGTTAATTTCATTTATAAAATGTAACTCTTCAGATGTGGAGGAAATAAAGATAATCAAACAATCAATCAATCAGTCAATCATGAAATAGGACCCCTTTCGCCCGCCTTAAAGGGAACTCGTATATATAATGGATAATTAAAGTAAAATATCAAATTCATGTATATAGAGGTAAAATTAAAGTAAAATATCAAATTCATGTAGATAGAGGTAAAATTAAAGTAAAATTTCAAATTCATGTAGATAGAAGAAAGATTATAGTAAAATATCAAATTCATGTAGACAAGAGTTAAGTTTAAGTAAGCTATCAAACCCATGTAGATAAAGGTTAAATTAAATATACAATATACCTACATTGTCAGAAAATATCAAATTTATATGTATCAGCTTTAGAAACAGGTAGAAAAATTAGTCTTTGAAGAGTTTTTCTGGCCTGTTTCACAGCGAGTGCAAATAAATTTTATACTTGGCGACAATGTACGTATATTGTGTTTATCCTGCAATGTCTAACTTACGGAGCTAATACTTGTCTACCGGTATTACATTCCAACTTTCTAATGGTTCATGTATGCTTAATTCGTTTGCTGTCAATTAATTCTTGTACATTTTGTATGTTAATCATACTCCATGCCTCCATTTTCCACGCCCAAGCAGCAAACTGTCCCATCTATATGGTTTATGCCCTTCCCCAGAAATACCCTCTTACCATTTACGTATTTTGGCGGTATTCCCGGCATTTCCTCTTTCACATCAATACATAACTATGATAATTAACATGATTTATGTATACCCAGGGCCGGGTCTAAGGAGGTGCGGTGCCCAATGCTGTTCTCTGTAAAGCCTATAGTGTGTTGTGTGTACTTGACCAGTCGACAGTACATTAAGCGTGGGGCCCAATTGGGAGCAATGGGTCCAATTGGCTTAAGGTTGACCCTATGTATCCTATGTTTGTTGTTGTTAACTCAGGTCTTAAGGCCGGTCTTGTGTATCCTATGATTGTTGTTGTTAACTCAGGTCTTAAGGTTGACCCTGTGTATCCTATGGTTCTTGTTGTTAACTCAGGTCTTAAGGCCGTTCTTGTGTATCCTATGATTGTTGCTGTTAAGTCAGGTCTTAAGGTTGATCCGGTGTATATTATGATTGTTGTTTTTAACCCAGGTCTTAATGCCGATTTTGTGTATCCTATAATCGTTATTGTTAACTCAGGTCTTAAGGCCGGTCTTGTGTATCCTATAATTGTTTTTGTTAACTCATGTCTTAAGGCCGGCCCTGTGTATCCTGTAATTGTTGTTGTTAACTCAGGTCTTAAGGCCGGCCCTGTGTATCTTGTAATTGTTGCTGTTAACTCAGGTATTAAGGCCGGCCCTGTGTATCCTATAATTGTTGGTGTTAACTCAAGTCTTAAGGCTGACCCTGTGTATCCTATAATTGTTGTTGTTAACTCAGGTCTTAAGGTCGGCCCTGTGTATCATCCTATAATTGTTGTTGTTAACTCAGGTCTTAAGGCGTTCTTGTGTATCCTATGATTGTTGCTGTTAAGTCAGGTCTTAAGGTTGATCCGCTGTATCCTATGGTTGTTGTTGTTAACCCAGGTCTTAAGGCCGGTTTTGTGTATCCTATAATCGTTGTTGTTAACTCAGGTCTTCAGGCCGGTCTTGTGTATCCTGTAATTGTTGTTGTTAATTCAGGTCTTAAGGCCGGCCCTGTGTATCCTATTATTGTTGGTGTTAACTCAGGTCTTAAGGTTGACCCTGTGTATCCTATAATTGTTGTTGTTAACTCAGGTCTTAAGGTTGACCCGGTGTATCCTATGATTGTTGTTTTTAACGTAGGTCTTAAGGCCGGTTTTGTGTATCCTATAATCGTTGTTGTTAACTCAGGTCTTAAGGCTGGCCCTGTGTATCCTATATTTGTTGTTGTTAACTCTGGTCTTAAGGCTGGCCCTGTGTATCCTATAATTGTTGTTGTTAACTCAGGTCTTAAGGATGACCCGGTGTATCCTATGATTGTTGTTTTTAACGTAGGTCTTAAGGCCGGTTTTGTGTATCCTATAATCGTTGTTGTTAACTCAGGTCTTAAGGCTGGCCTTGTGTATCCTGTAATTGTTGTTGTTAACTCATGTCTTTCGGCTGACCCGGTGTATCCTATAACTATTGCTGTTAACTCATGTCTTAATGCTGGCCCGGTGTATCCTATAATTGTTGTTGTTAATTCAGGCCTTAAGGCTGACCCGGTGTATCCTGTAATTGTTCTTGTTAACTCAGGTTTTAATGCCGGCCCTGTGTATCCTATTATTATTGTTGTTAACTCAGGTCTTAAGGCCGGCCCTGTGTATCCTGTAATTGTTGTTGTTAACTCATATCTTAAGGTTGACCCGGTGTATCCTATAATTGTTGCTGTTAACTCATGTCTTAAGGCCGGCCCTGTGTATCCTGTAATTGTTGTTGTTAACTCATGTCTTTCGGCTGACCCGTGTATCCTATAACTGTTGCTGTTAACTCAGGTCTTAAGGCTGGCCCGGTGTATCCTGTAATTGTTCTTGTTAACTCAGGTTTTAATGCCGGCCCTGTGTATCCTATTATTATTGTTGTTAACTCAGGTCTTAAGGTCGGCCCTGTGTATCCTGTAATTGTTGTTGTTAACTCATGTCTTAAGGTTGACCCGGTGTATCCTATAATTGTTGCTGTTAACTCATGTCTTAAGGCTGACCCGGTGTATCCTATTATTGTTGTTAACTCAGGTTTTAAGGCTGGCCCGGTGTATCCTATAATTGTTCATGTTAACTCAGGTTTTAAGGCTGTCCCGGTGTATCCTCTAATTGTTGTTGTTAACTCAGGTCTTAATGCGGGCCTTGTGTATGCTATAATTGTTGTTTACTCAGGTCTTAATGCGGGCCCTGTGTATCCTATAATTGTTGTTGCTAACTCATGTCTTAAGGCGGTCCCTGTGTATCCTCTAATTGGTGTTGTTAATTCATGTCTTAAGGCGGGCCCTGTGTATCCTATTCTTGTTGTTGTTAACTCAGGTCTTAAGGTTGGCCATGTGTATCCTATAATTGTTGTTGTTAACTCAGGTCTTTTGCTTTGATTTACCATTGATAGTAAATTAGTTTGAGTAAGCGATTGTTGTTTAGCGCCAAGTCAGTAATGTTCAACTGTAGGCATGACGCTGTTAAGTGCCGAATTTCTATACTAATGTACAACATGTTAAATAGGGTAAAAGGGACAAAATTATAACGAAATTTGGTTGATAAAAGATACGTAAACAGAAAGCTAAAACAAAGAAAGACAATACCATGGCCAAAGATGAAAGATGAGAAAACAGTGTCGGACAAATGAGGCCCTGTGCTAGTTAAGTTATGAGGCCCCTTACCTGGGCGCTGAGGGAGGCACATCTCATAGACTATCAACTCATTATGTCTGGAATCGCTCCGATGCCACAAGCGCTTTTACAAAACAATACATTTGTTCATTGCGTTATTCTTATATTCAGATAAACCGCAGTGGTGGTGTAATGACCAGCGATCGGGTCAAACCAAAAACTATAAATTGGTATTTGTTGCTTCTCTGTTAAGAACGCAGCGTTTCGGAGAAAGTTGGCTCGGAATCAGGGAAATGTGTCCGAGTGGAGTGACATATCTATATGCAGAATGTCGATTCAGTGAGCTAGCACTATGAAAATCAAACTAAGAGTGTTGGTCTAGTACAAAGCGGACTTCATCACAATTCATTGAAAATTAACCTGTTCTCGCCATGATATAGCTAAAAAATTGGCGTTAAACAACAATCACTCATTCACTATCTACAGATAAACTATAAAAAAAAACAAGATAGAAATGTTCTACGCATTGAAGGATTTACTTTATTGACCTTCCGGGTCATCTAAGAACGAGTGCATTCACTCGAGTATCAAAGCCAGTACACAGTAGGACAGAAAACGGGGCTTTCCCAGTATTCAAGGGCTAGAAAAACATAATATATTTTACTTTCAAATAGTAGACCTACATAAAGAATATTTGATTTTTAGAAAAACCTTTCTAACCGTTGAATGATTAAAAAACATATCGGGTCACATTCGGATCACGTGATATTGATTTTGTGACTTTGCATATTTGCACGTAATCGTTGTTGTTGAATAAATACCAGAGGCGGAAGCAAATAGTTATATATCTTAACTCCATCTTTTTTTGAGAAATCAGACGATCCTTTGTATAACGAGTTGAATTTCAATGTAATTAAAATTAGATATCTTCATTCGCTCCCCTTTTTTTCTTTATTGTCGCTGTTGTCACATAACATCAAAGAAAAAAATGGGGGGATGATAATTGAGGAGTACTATTTCCAATTATACTGAGTGAATTGTGACCCTTGTTAACAAAGAAAAGTGTGAAGATAACAAAGGGGCAATCAGAAGTCGTAGGAGTGAGTGGCTGATTATTGCTTAACACCAACGTCACAATTTGTAAGTTACATTTATGTATATCATGGCGAGAACAAGTTACATTCAATGAAATGATGATGATGTCCGCTTTGAACTATACCAACAGGCTGAGTTGAATTTTTATAGTGCTAGTTTATTGAAACAACAGTGCGCAAAGAGACATGTCACTGCACTCGGACACATTTTCCTGATTCCGAGCCAACCAGTCTTTGTTCTTACTCCTTAACGCCGCGTGCTTAACGGAGAAGCAACAAATACCAATTTTATAGTCTTTAGTTTGACCCGACCGACACTCTAATCCATGATCTACCACACTCGAGGCGAGCACGCTAACCATTACACCACCGATGCGGTTGTAAATCGAAAGACAGACAATACCATGACCAAAGATGAAAGATGAGAAAACAGAGTCGGACAAATGAGACCCTGTGCTAGTTAAGCTATGAGACCCCTTACTTGGGCGCTGAGGGAGGCACATCCCATAGACTATCAACTCATTATGTCTGGAATCGCTCCTATGCCACAAGCGCTTTTACAAAACAATACATTTGTTCATTGCGTTATTCTTATATTCAGATAAACCGCAGCGATGGTGTAATGGGCAGCGATCGGGTCAAACCAAAAACTATAAATTGGTATTTGTTGCCACAGGCACTTGGGTCCAGGATATTTTTTTCTCTCAAATTTTATCAATAAAATGTGCATCTACAACGTATATGAACCCATAGATATTAGGTATAGAGTAGATATTAGGAAAATATGGCATAGTTCATAAAGGCGTTTATTTCACAACGAAGCATGTCAAACGGGTTCATATACGTTGTAGATGCAGAGGCGGATTCAAGGGGGGGGGGGGCGCACCCGGCGCGCACTCCTCCCCAAAATTAGAAAAAATATGATTTTTTTTTGCGTAAAATCGTGATTTTTTCACACGAAATACCCCATAATTTTTCGCGCCTCCCTCAGCCCGGCGCGATTTTTTTAATTGCGCCCCCGCCTAATTTGAAATCCTGAATCCGCCCCAGAGATGCAAATTTTATTGATAAAATTGAGAAAAAAAATATCCTGGACCCAAGTACCTATGTTTGTTGCTTCTCCGCTAACAACGCAGTGCTAAGGAAAAAGTTGGCTCGAAATCAGGGAAATGTGTGCGAGTGGAGTGACATGTCTATCTGCGGACTGTTGATTCAGTGAGCTAGCACTATAAAAATCAAACTAAGCGTGTTGTTCTAGTACAAAGCGGACTTCATCATCATTTCATCGAAAATTGAGTTGTTCTCGCCATGATATAGCTGAAAAATTGCTGAGTTGGCGTTAAACAACAATCACTCACTCACTATCGTCAAATTAAAAAAAAAACAAGATATAAATGTTCTATTCATTGTAGAATCACAGTCACTTGAAATTTCGAAAATGAAAAATTTTCGAAGTTTTTCTTATTTTTTTTTTATTTTCGAAACTTCAAGTGACTGTGGTAGAATTGACCTTATTGACCTTTCGGGTCATTTAAGGACGAATTTTCACTCGGGTATCAAAGCCAGTACATAAAGTAGAACAGAAAATAGGGTTTCACAATATTTAAGAAGTAGGTTTAAAAATAATATAACATTACTTTCATATATTAGGCCTACATAACGAATACATGTACTTGATTTTTCAAAAAACCCTTCTAAACGTTGAATGATTTAAAACCTATCGGCCTACATTCTATTGATCACATGATAATAACTTGTGACATTGTGTATTTGTACTTTCGTTTTTGTTTCAACAAATACCAGAGAGGCGAGGTAAGTAGTCAGATTTCTCCATCTTTTATTTGAGAAATCCGGCGATCTTTTGTATAACGGACTGAATTTCAATGTAATTAAAATTAGATCTCTTCATTTGTTCCCATTTTTTTGTCGCTTCTGCCACATAGGATCAAAGAAAGAAAGGGGGAAAAGTGAGGAGTACTATTTCCAATTATACAGACTGAATGTTGACCCTTGTTAACAAAGAAAAGTCCGAAGATAACAAAGGGGTAATCAGAAGTGGTAAATCGAAAGAGTGAGTGGGTGATTATTGCTTTACGCCAACTCTGCAATTTTTCAGCTATATCATGGCGAGAACAAGTTACATTCAATTAAATGATGATGATGTCCGCTTTGTACTTGACCAACTAACAGAGTTGGATTTTTATAGTGCTGGTTTACTGAAACAACAGTGTGCGAAGAGACATGTCACTCCATTCGGACACAATATCTTGATTTCGAGCCAACCAGTCTTTGTTCTTACTCCTTAACGCCGCGTGCTTAACGGAGAAGCAACAAATACCAATAAGGGTAATAACAAAATTACCGAACTTCGAAAAATCTTCCTAAGGGAAAGTCAAAACTCATAAGTATAAAAACAGACAAAATTAGTCAACAACCGGAAAACTGTGAAAACCATAATTACCCTGACTTGGTACAGGCATTTCCAAAGAAATGGTAAGTTGAATCAGATTTTGAAGCGCCAAACCTCACGCTTTCATTACGGTTCAAAATCTTATAGTCTTTGGTTTGATCCAACCGGCACTCGAACCTACGATCTACCGCACTCGAGATGAGAACGCTAACCACTACACCACCGATGCGGTTGCAAATCGAAAGACAGACAATACCATCGCCACAGATGAAAGATGACAAAGAACGATCTATAAACACTACACAGAAAACTTGAGAATTTGAGCAACATGAAACCCACTGAAAACCAAGGATGAACTCAGACGTTCCGGAACTTTAAGCAGTTCTTGCTCCACTAGTGGCACCCGTCGTATTACTAATGAGTAAAAGGTCACTTTTCAATGTTGAGCGGTGGTTATTCAGGGTCGATTCCGTCACCCCATCTAGAAGATCAACGGAATCACCCGATGATTGCCGATTGGATAACGCCTTTTAATGTCGTAACAATATGCTTCGCGATCTCAAGTGGCAATAAACAAGCATACAAAATTTGAAGGAATTCACATTTAATATTCCCGTCACTTTAATATCATAGTAGCAGAAATAAATATTCCACTGCCAAACATGTTTTCATATTTGCCAATGTTTCTATTTTTAAAAGCATGGACACAACGAAAGACTGGCATGTTGGAAAGACGTTACCAGATCGTATCAACTACATGCTGCAAAATGAGCTGATGTGTGACGTCACATTTCTGGCTGGGGCCAACCGGACGCCAACCAAGGCGCACAAATTTATGTTGGCAAGTGCCAGCCCGGTGTTTTATAGTATGTTTGATGGGCCATTAGCAGAGAAGGGTGACGTCAGCATACTTGGTATTGAAGTCATTATCTTTAAATACATTTTAAAGTAAGCTTTTGATTGTTTGATGATGTTTAACGTCACTTTCAACAATATTTCAGTTATATCACTGCGGTTAGTTTTATTGGTGGAGGAAACCGGAGGAACGATGAAAAATTACCGACCTGTCGCAAGTCACTGACAAACTTTATCGCATAATGTACACCTCGCCCTGATCGAGATTCGAACTCACAACATCAGTGGTGATAGGCACTAATTACATATGTAGTTATAAATCCTACTACCATACAATCACGGCTACGACGGCCCCGATATTTCTCTCTGTAAGAATTATTGTATCACATCACGTACATAGGCAGATCATTTAAGAATTGAGTGCAATCTTTTGTAGTTTTGTTGGCGTGTAAAAAGGTGGTTCGAAGTACTTTTTTGTATGAAGCGCGGTATCGCGTCGTCTAACAATTTGGGGCCGCCGTGGTCGTGTGGTAGTTGGATTTACAACTAACTGTGCAACCAGTGCCTATCGCCACTAACTTTGTGAGTTTGAATCCCATTCAGGCGAGGTGTACTCGATACAACATAATTTTTGATAAAGTTTGTCAGTGACTTGCTTCAGGTCGGCGGTTTCCTCTGATTTCCTCCACCAATAAAACTGACCGCCACGATATAACTGAAATATTGTTGAAAATGACGTAAAACACCATAAACCACTTCTGACAACTCTTTTACGACACTATAAAACTACAAAAGATTGCATTCAATACTTATAATTACATGTTTACATTTTCCGGAATATCCTGTTAAACAAATTAATATTGTCACAACTTGTGCTATAAAATTATCCTTTGATTTTTTACGAGGTTCAAATATCTAGAAATTAGAAGAACATTTTGTGATTTTTCGTTTTGTTGATATTGATGAAATTATTGACCATCACTGTTTAGAGGTCATTGTTTGTTTTGTTGATATTGATGGAATTTCTAACCATCACTGTTTAGAGGTGATTGTTTGTTTTGTTGATATTGGTGTGGATTGTTGATCATGAACACATCACTGTTAAGAGGTGATTGTTCGTCTTGTTGATATTGGCGGAATGATTGACCAACACTGTTTAGAGATGATTGTTCGTTTTGTAGAGATTGGTGGAATTGTTGATCATCACTATTTAGAGGTGGTTGTTTGTTTTGTTGATATTGGTGGAATGATTGACCATCACTGTTTAGAGATGATTGTTCGTTTTGTAGAGATTGGTGGAATTGTTGATCGTCACTGTTTAGAGATGATTGTTCGTTTTGTAGAGATTGGTGAAATTGTTGATCGTCACTGTTTAGAGATGATTGTTCGTTTTGTTGATATCAGTGGAATGTACAGCATCATTGTTTAGAGGTGGCTGTTCGTATTTGTTGATATTGGTATGAATTTTCAACCATCACTGTTTAGAGGTGATTGTTCGTTTTTTTGTTATTGGTGGAATTGTTTACCATCACTGTATAGAGATGATTGTTTGTTTTGTTGTTATTGATGGAATTGTTGACCACCACTGTTTAGAGGTGATTGTTTGTTTTGTTGATATTGGTGGAATGATTGACCATCACTGTTTAGAGATGATTGTTCGTTTTTTTGTTATCGGTGGAATTGTTTACCATCACTGTATAGAGATGATTGTTTGTTTTGTTGTTATTGATGGAATTGTTGACCATCACTGTTTAGAGGTGATTGTTTGTTTTGTTGATATTGATGGAATTGTTGACCATCACTGTTTAGAGGTGATTGTTTGTTTTGTTGATATTGGTGGAATGATTGACCATCACTGTTTAGAGATGATTGTTCGTTTTGTAGAGATTGGTGAAATTGTTGATCGTCACTGTTTAGAGGTGGTTGTTTGTTTTGTTGATATCAGTGGAATGTTCAGCATCATTGTTTAAAGATGGTTGTTTGTATTTGTTGATATTGGTATGAATTTTCAACCATCACTGTTAAGAGGTGGTTGTTCGTATTTGTTGATATTGGTATGAATTTTCAACCATTACTGTTTAGAGGTGATTTTCGTTTTGTAGATATTTTTGGATTTGGTGACCATCACCACTTAGATGCGATTATTCGTTTTGTTGTTATTGGTGAAATTGTTGACCATCACTGTTTAGAGGTAATTGTTTGCATTGTAGATATTGGTATGAATTTTCAACCACCACTGTTCAGAGGTGATTGTTCGCTTTGTTGATATTGTTGGAATTGTTGACCATCAGTGTTTAGAGGTGATTGTTTGTTTCGTTCATATTTGGGGAAAGTTGACCATCACTGCTTAGAGGTGATTGTTCGTCATGTTGATATTGGTGGATTTGGCGACCATCACTGTTTAGAGGTGATTTTCGTTTTGTAGATATTTCTGGATTTGTTGACCATCACCGCTTAGAGGTGATTGTTCGCTTTGTTGATATTGGTATGCATTTTCAACCATCGCTGTTTAGAGGTGATTGTTTGTTTTGTTGATATTGGTAGAATTGACCATCACTGTTTAGAGATAATTGTTTGTTTTGTTGATATTGGTATGAACTTTCAGCCGTCACTGTTTAGAGGTGATTGTTTGTTTTGCTGATATTGGTGGAATTGGTGACCATCACTGTTTAGATTTGATTGTTTGTTTTTTTGTTATTGGTGAAATTGTTGACCATCACTGTTTAGAGGTAATTGTTCGTTTTGTAAATATTGGTATGAATTTTCAACAATCATTGTTTAGAGGTGATTGTTTTGTTGATATTGGTGAAATTGTTGACCGTCACTGTTTAGAAATAATTGTTTGCTTTGTTGATATTGGTATGAATTTTAAACCATCACTGTTTAGAGGTGATTGTTCGCTTTGCTGATATTGGTGGAATTGTTGACCATCACTGTTCAGAGGTGAATGTTTGTTTTATTTATATTGGTATGAACTGTTGACCATCACTGTTTAAACCTTTCTTTCTTTTCATAATTTTACAGCTATATCTACACTGACAGTATAGAAGTCGATGCTACCAACCTAAGTGGGTTGATATATGGATCAGAGAAATATATGTTACACGTTATAAAAGATAAATGCAATCATTATCTACAATCCAGTTTGGACGAAGAACGTGCATGTGTTGTCCTACAGACAGCACATGATTTCCACTTTGACGATATACAAACGAATGCCCTTAAGTTTATTCTAAATAGCGGTGAACCCTGTCTTGAATCAAAAAGTTTCCTCAGATTGTCACCAGAGTGTCTAAGATTAGTCATAGAATCAGATGATCTAATGTGTAAAGAGGAGATTATTTATCAGAAAGTAATAGAATGGAGCCTAAACAGATGTCATTATCAAAACCTGACAGTAAATGATGAGAATATCAGACAGGTATTAGGAGATTTGCTGTATCTTGTCAGATTTCCAATAATGGAACGAAAATATTTTACTGAGCATATTTCCAAAAGGAGTTTACTGAGTTCCGACGAAATAATAAATGTTTACCAGTCATTCGATGATGAGGAGATCACCGTGTTCAAAACAAAGTTGCGAAATATGGAATCTGTTGTATATCTCCGATGTGATACTGAAAATCCAAGTAACTGGATGCAGGATGGAGATAGCGACTGCCTTGATTTTACCACAAACCTTGATTGCATCATGTTAGGAATAAAGGTGTTTGGATCAAATACTTATTCAGGGAAGCACGATATAAGTCTTAATATTTTAAAGTCCTCTGATGTGTTGAGGTCTATAGAAACAGTTTTATATTCTGAAAAGAGTGTGGAAATGTATCCAGTTATGTTTGAACAGCCTCTCTCCGTGACAAATAAAACCAAATACACAATACAACTGAATATGAAAGGACCTGACACTTTTACTGGAAAATCATATAAAAGTATTGTAACGTTAAACGAACTATCTGTAACATTCTTAAAGTCTTCATTACCGTCAACAAACAGTACAAAGGAAACACAGGGACAAATTCCTGGAATTATTATACAACATATTTATAAGAAATAAACTCGTTTAGTGACTTTTATTTCTGCCTTTCAACTTTATATGATTTGATTTGATTGATTTATTGTGTTTTAACGCCACTTTCAGCAAAATGTCTGCTACAATGTATATCATGGCGACCAGTTTTAGTGGTGGAAGAAGCCGGTGTACACGGAGAGAACCACCGACCAAGGGCAAGCAACTGGTGAACTTTATCACTTGTGGCTGTGAGTCGAGTGCACCCTTTTTGTAATTTACAAAGTCGTGCGCGAACCCATGCAGTATTTGTGATAAGCTTGTATGAGTTGTTAGGTAATCAAACTACCTGGCTCATTGAGCCACCTCGGCCCTTTCAACTTTATATTAATTAGGTCAAGGGTTATGGTGTTGAACGCCACTTTCAACAATACTTCAGTTATATTGCGGCGATCAGATTTAATGGTGGAGGAAGCCAGAGTACCTGAGAAAACCACCGATCTGTCGCAAGTCATTGACAAACTTTATCACATAATGTTGTATCGAGTACACCTTGCCATGAGCGGGTTTCAAACTCACATCTTTAGTGATGATAGGCACTTATTGCACATATAGTTGTAAATCAAACTACCAGACGACCACGACGGTCCCTGATCTTAAAATGTATTTGTTACTTATGTTGTTGTAATTGGGTAGGGGATGAATATAATTTTGTACTTGTTTGTCCAACATAATGATCTGTAAGGTGTCAATTTGTACCTAATTATTAATGTTCATGGACAAATGATAGAAAGCCATCTTGATCTGAAGTGACTACCAAATAATTGTGTTCTGTTTTCAATGAGGCATGACAAATTAGATCATATATTATCAATGAACTTACAACTCAAGATTCATTGTGCTTAAAGCCACTCTCAGCAATATTTCAGCTATATCATGACGACCAGTTTTAGTTGTGGAAGAAGCCGGAGTACCGGAGAGAACCACCGACCATGGGCAAGCAACTGGTAAACATTATCACTTGCGGCTTCGAGTCGAGTGCACTCTTTTTGTAATTTACAAAGCCGGGCGCAAACACACGCCGTATTGGTGATAGGCTTGTATGAGTTGTTAGGTAATCCAACTACCTAACTCACTGAGCCACCCGGGCCCCGATTAACAATCAGATAGGCTAGTAACTATCTACTAAAAGTCTCATACCATTGTGCTAAATGCTCTTACCAGATATCTATATTTACAGTAAGATAATCAATTGGTATTTGTTGCTTCTCCGCTAAGAGTGCACCATTAAGGAGAAAGAGAAAAGACTGGTTGGCTTGGAATCAGGATAACGAGTCAGGGAAAAGACACGAAATTATAACGAAATTCTATTGAAATCAGAAAGCTAAACAAGTGTGTGTGTGTGTGTGTGTGTGTAAGGCAAGCACGCTAACCATTACGCCACCGATAGCCTTTCAAATTCAAATTCAAATACTTTATTGCCATTATACAGTTACTGCATGTGACAAAAATAAACAGAATACAAACAATACATACATTAATAAAGACAAAATAATTTTCAAATGAACATTTCAAGAGTCCCCTGTCCTCAGTTCTGTAGACTGTTTTAAAAAGGAACCAAGCTGGATAAAGCACAGTAGAACACATGCATTTGCGTAATCCAATACAATCACAAACATACAAGGACATATAATATAAACTAGTAATTGGGGCTAACTTATAATCTTAAATTATAAAAGCAATATAGAAGACAAACTGTTACCTTTAAATAAAAAGATATCTTTGGTATCTTAAGGATTAACAGGGTTTATTATTTGTAATAATAAGTCGTCCTCTGCAGAAGTTTGTGAATTTTTCAGAAATTCTAATTTACACATATATTTGCTATGCCCGATCTTATCAATACATTCGTCAATCCGAAGGGACACACAAGAAAGGACAATGCAGAGATAAAGGTGACACTGATCACACAATATAGAATGAAGACATATAAGTACAACACGGAAATCTATAAAGATCAGTAACACGGACCTGTCATAAATAAATACTACACAGAAATTTATAAAGATGAGCAACACGGACCTGTCACAAATAAATACAACACAAAAATTTATAAAGATGAGTAACACGGAACTGTCACAAATAAATACAACACAGAACTATATAAAGATGAGTAACACGGACCTGTCACAAATAAATACAGCACAGAAATCTATAAAGATGAGTAACACGGACCTGTCACAAATAAATAAAACACAGAAATCTATAAAGATGAGTAATACGGACCTGTCACAAATAAATACAACACAAAAATCTATAAAGATGAGTAACACGGAACTGTCACAAATAAATACAACACAGAAATCTATAAAGATGAGCAACACAGACCTGTCACAAATAAATACAACACAGAAATCTATAAAGATGAGTAACACGAACATGTCAAAAATAAATACAACACCAAAATCTATAAAGATGAGCAACACGGACCTGTCACAAATAAATACAACACAGAAATATATAAAGATGAGTAACACGGACCTGTCACAAATAAATACAACACAAAAATCTATAAAGATGAGTAACACGAACCTCTCACAAATATAAATACAACACAGAAATCTATAAAGATGAGCAACACGTACCTGTCACAAATAAATACACCACAGAAATATATAAAAATTAGTAACCCGGACCTATCACAAATAAATACAATACAAAAATCTAAAAAGATGAGTAACACGGACTTGTTACAAATAAATACAACACAGAACTATGTAAAGATGAGTAACACGAACCTGTCAAAAATAAATACAACACAAAAATCTATAAAGATGAACAACACGTACCTGTCACAAATAAATACAACACAGAAATATATAAAAATGAGTAACACGGACCTGTCACAAATAAATACAACACAAAAATCTACAAATATGAGTAACACGGACCTGTCACAAATAAATACAACACATAAATCTATAAAGATGAGCAACACGGACCTGTCACAAATAAATAAAAGACAAAATTATATAAAGATGAGCAACACGGACCTGTCACAAATAAATACAACACAGAAATATATAAAGATGAGTAACACGGACCTGTCACAAATAAATACAACACAGAACTATATAAAGATGAGTAACACGACCTGTCACAAATAAATACAGCACAGAAATCTATAAAGATGAGTAACACGGACCTGTCACAAATAAATACAACACATAAATCTATAAAGATGAGTAACACGGACCTGTCACAAATAAATACAACACAGAAGTCTATAAAGATGAGTAACACGGACCTGTCACAAATAAATACAACACAGAAATCTATAAAGATGAGTAACACGGACCTGTCACAAATAAATACAACACAGAAATGTATAAAGATCAGTAACACGAACCTGTCACAAATATAAATACAACACAGAAATCTATATAGATGGGTAACACGGACCTGTCACAAATAAATACAGCACAGAAACTATAAAGATGAGTAACACGGACCTGTCACAAATAAATACAACACAGAAATCTATAAAGATGACGTCACAAATAAGAAGCACATTGTTAGAGAGCATTAAAAAGTATGAAATCAGTTACGAAATGTTAGATATTTATTGCTTCTCCGCAAAGAACGCAGCATTCAGGAGAAAGAGCAAAGACTGGTTGGCACGGAAACAGGATAATGTTTCCAAGTGGGGTGGACATGCCTATCCGCGGACAGTTGTTTAACAGTGATTTGATTTGATTTATTGTGTTTAACGCCACTTTCATGGCGACCAGTTTTAGAGATGGAGGAAGCCGGAATACTCGTAGAGAACTACCGTCCATGGGCAAGCAACTGGTTAACTTTATCACTTGCGGCTGCAAGTCTAGTGCACCCTTTTTGTAATTTACAAAGCTGGGCACGAACCCACTCCGTATTGGTGATAGGCTTGTATGAGTTGTCAGGTAATCCAACTACCTAACTCATTGAGCCATCCGTGCCCTTGTTTAACAGTGAGCTAGCACTATATA
>MJUT01039672.1:166263-189065 GCA_002080005.1 Gigantidas platifrons
ACCAACACGCCGTTTGTTGTTTCTTTAGTACACTTTGATTTTATTGAATTGCCGTCAATTGATTAAATTCAACTGCTGATTGGAGATCATGTATTTTATTTTAATGAAAATATAGGTAATATTTTGGATACAAAAGTCAAGAAATACTTATAGAATCTGGTATATACAAGAGACCAGTACATATTAAATTCTTAAAAATTAAATCAGTTATTGATTGTATAATTATGTTGTTGATTTCTTTGTTTCATAACAAACTGTTATATTTTGAATATACATGTATCTATATATTGATATTAGTTTTATACACGATGTAAATGATGAGCTTTTAAAAAAAAAATATTTTAAAGAAAAAGAAAAAGAAAGATTTTTTGCATGTATATATATGGAGCGGATGTGGTCTAGGGAGCTAAGCGATTGGTGCTGCAGTGTATCAATTGTGTGAGTTCAAATCCCGTCGAGGGAATAACACAAATTTGACAGCTCAAAAATCTAACTTTAACACTGTTTGGTTTAATTTTCAGACGTATATATATATTAAACCAAAATAGTGTTAGAATTAGATTTTGAAGATGTCAAATATTTGTTCTTCCCTCGACGGGATTTGAACTCACACCATTGATACACTGCAGCATCATTCGCTTAGCCTTACGTCCAGTGCCCTTTTTTTATCTTTATTACACGTCCAGTGCCCTAGACCACTCGACTACATCTACTCCTTACAAAAGGAGCTTCAATAGTCGTAGTGTTACCTTGTTTCGTATGGATTTAATCTAGGGATAGACGTAAGGCATGTGTATAAGCGTGTGTAGATGGTATATATATACTTAATATTATAATTTGACAGCAATCTAACTCAGCAATTTTTAATATATTGTATAGGATAATGAATGAATTCATTATACAGTCACGGGAAAATAAAGTATATTATACAAACGTCTAAGCAAGTGACAACCATACAATATATCTGTCCCACTGGATCTGAAAGTTACTAAGGATACTAGGTTAATACTTAATATTAAATATACGTCTGAAAATTATAAGGCTAAGCGAATGGTGCTGCAGTGTATCAATGGTGTGAGTTCAAATCCGGTTGACAGGTTCAATATCTAATTCTAGCACTGTTTGGTTTAATTTTCGGACGTATATTTATTATTTAGTATTAACCTAGTATCCTTAGTAACTTTGAGATCCAGTGGAAAATATATATTGTATGGTTGTCACTTGCTTAGACGTTTGTATAATATACTTTATTTCACGTGACTGTATAATGAATTCATTCATTATCCTATACAATATATTAAAAATTGCTGAGTTAGATTGCTGTCAAATTATAATATTAAGTATATATATACCATCTACACACGCTTATACACATGCCTTACGTCTATCCCTAGATTAAATCCATACGAAACAAGGTAACACTACGACTATTGAAGCTCCTTTTGTAAGGAGTAGATGTAGTCGAGTGGTCTAGGGCACTGGACGTGTAATAAAGATAAAAAAAGGGCACTGGACGTAAGGCTAAGCGAATGATGCTGCAGTGTATCAATGGTGTGAGTTCAAATCCCGTCGAGGGAAGAACAAATATTTGACATCTTCAAAATCTAATTCTAACACTATTTTGGTTTAATATATATATACGTCTGAAAATTAAACCAAACAGTGTTAAAGTTAGATTTTTGAGCTGTCAAATTTGTGTTATTCCCTCGACGGGATTTGAACTCACACAATTGATACACTGCAGCACCAATCGCTTAGCTCCCTAGACCACATCCGCTCCATATATATACATGCAAAAAATCTTTCTTTTTCTTTTTCTTTAAAATATTTTTTTTTTAAAAGCTCATCATTTACATCGTGTATAAAACTAATATCAATATATAGATACATGTATATTCAAAATATAACAGTTTGTTATGAAACAAAGAAATCAACAACATAATTATACAATCAATAACTGATTTAATTTTTAAGAATTTAATATGTACTGGTCTCTTGTATATACCAGATTCTATAAGTATTTCTTGACTTTTGTATCCAAAATATTACCTATATTTTCATTAAAATAAAATACATGATCTCCAATCAGCAGTTGAATTTAATCAATTGACGGCAATTCAATAAAATCAAAGTGTACTAAAGAAACAACAAACGGCGTGTTGGTTTGTACAAAGTGGACCTCATAATCATCTCATTTAAAATTAACTTGTTCTCGCCATGTTATTGCTGAAAAATTGCTGAGTTAGAGTTAAACAACAATCACTCATTCACTATCTTCAGATAAAAAAAACAAGATAGAAATGTTCTATACATTATTGACCTTTCGGGTAATTTAATGACGAATTTTCACTCGGGTATCAAAGCCAGTACGTAGTAGGACAGAAAACGGGGTTTTCCAGTATTTTAGAAGTGGGTTTAAAAATAATAAAGCAATCATAATATATTTTACTTTCAAATAGTAGGCCTACATAAAGAATATTTGATTTTTCAAAAACCCCTTTTAACCTTGAATGATTAAAAAAAATATATATCTGTTCACATTCTATTGATCACGTGATAATGACTTGGCACAATTGTTTTTGTTGAACAAATACCAGAGGCGGAAGTAAGTAGTTATATTTCTTAATTCCATCTTTTATTTGAGAAATCAGGCGATCTTTTGTATAACAGGTTGAATTTCAATGTAATCAAAATTAGGGACCGGTCATTATTTATCTCCAGGACGGGGGGGGGGCAAATTATTTTGAATGACCCGAAAAAATTAAATGATCCCCCGCCCTTTCTACTTTTGTGTAACATATGTGATTCCCCCTCCTAATAGTATCAGAAAAATGTTGACCCCCCTCCCCCACCCCAACTTTTCCTCCACTATGCCTTCATCTATCACAACTGTATGACAATCCATGGTACTCAGGTAAATCAAAATACAATCAACAAATATTATTTTAATCAACAATTTTAGAATTAAATATATTAATCACAATTATGATGTAGAAATAATATCTAGTCATATATATGTAATTTATTAAGCATGTTAACCCCTTCAAGTGCATATAAAGAATCAGCTGTACAATAATAATTTTAAAGATACATATAAATCATATCCTCAGTAATATGACATTTCTACTGCAGATTAATTACACTGTACTATTAAAATGTAAATAACTATACTTCCACATAAAGATAAAATAATTGCATAAGAATGGGTGTCACATTGTGATTTTTGAATTGAACATAATTTCACAAAATAGAATACAAAAATTTGGTACCAAATAAATAAACAAGAAGGATTTTTATCATCTATTTGATTTGTAGGTACTTTCCATGTAAAACCAATTAATTATCTCCCCTGACAACTGTGTTTTGGTTTCAGGAAGGTTTATTTTTACCCAAAGCTGAAGCTAGGGTACCTGTAAACTGCGAAGCGAAACGCGAAACGAAACGAAACGAAATTCACCAAAACGAAACGAAATTCACCGAAACGAAACGAAATTTACCGAAACGAAACGAAATCGATACGAAATAAAATAAATCGAAACGAAATTGACCGAAACGAAACGAAACGGAATAAGACAAAATGAAATAAAACCTATTTTAACGAAACAATTTCTTGGGGAAAGACAAGACAAAAATTAAATGAAAAAAAAATAGAGAAAGTATCATTTAAGCGTAGAAAAAGATAGTTCATTGTTTACCAGGTTATATAAAAAAAAATCGTTCTTCATCTAGCAATGAAAAAAAGATTGATTCATCGATTGTTGACTGCTAAACACCACTGTGGCACATCAGTGATATTCCAGCTATACTGTGCCGAATGACGAAATCAAAATGACTGTTATGTGAGGGATAACTTCCTATATACATGGTGATGTTCTGACAATCGGGGTCCTATATTTGATTATCTGTCTGGCATATGGGGTATGCTTTTTGTCACAACTGTCTGAAAAGGGGTATAGGTTTTTGCTTGGATTATTCTTAAAAAATTGGGGCTTAAAGAGGATTTAGTTAGACAACAGTCTGAGATGGGGTCTAAAATTGGCATCAGAATCAGTCTGTAAAGGGGTCGGAGTTCAGCGGCCCCAGAAGAACACGTACCTCACCATTTTGTAAGGTAGGCCGGTACTGTTACTTGAGAATGATTAATAGTGCCGCTTCGAAATAATTGCAAAATTAACGTTGTTGTTTAATTATTCAATTATTTATTACATGTATTTTTTTCAGTTTTTGCCTGTGGATTTTTTCCCCGTTGTTTTCTTAAAGTTTACCCCTTGCTAACGATGAGATAAACACCATATATTCATACTCAAATATGCAACAAATTATGGCTTCTATTATTATAAGAAACACTGTCGAGATAAAATGAGATTTTTAAACCAAAGTGACCAATCTGGCAAAAAGTAAAACAGTATACTGCAAAACACGGTACACTCGTCTTGCAAATTTACATGTTAAATTTCTTTTTTAAGACTTAGGGACCAACTATATAACTTGAAGAGGGGAGTAGACATGCAAATAGGAAGGGGCTGCTAAGAGTGCGAGCGCCCCCTCCCCCTTAATTTGGGCAAGAAGTAAAAACGAATCAAGTTCAGACACAATACTTGAGAATTTTGCGTCTATATGAACTGAAAACCTAACCTGCGTAAAATGGCAAGTGAGTTATATTTGTTTCTAACATATACCCAGTCAAATTAATAAAAATTAATTACTTTTAATTAATTACTGTTTTCTTCCAAGTTTCAACAAAATTTGGTAGAAAAAATGCCATTGTCTCCCCCTTCAAGTTAAATGGTCGGTCCCTAAATCTTACACAAAATGGTGGGGGGGGGAGGGGTTCTTCCAGGGCCGCTGAACCCCGACCCGTTTACAGACTGATTAAGATGCCAATTTTAGACCCCATCTCAGACTGTTGTCTAACTAAAGCCTCTATAAGGCCCAATTTTTAAAGATTAATCCAAGCAAAAACCTATTCCCCTTTTCAGACAGTTGTGACAAAATGTATACCCCATATGCCAGACATGTGCCAGACAGATAATCAAAAATAGGACAAAGTATCATAGATAAGACAAAATTCCATGACAATATAATCATGAAATATTGTCCTGAAGGACATAATTTCACAGGACTTAATTTTGCTTTACATATCTACCTTAACCAACTTGGGTAAAGGAGGGGGGGTGGTCAAACAATATAAATAAAGGCAAACAATATAAATAAATTTCCTCCTTTACCAAAGTTGGTAAAGGGAGATCAATCATTAAAGCTTCCCACTGAGCAAAAATTACTAATCAAATACCACAAAATACTACAGCTAAACAATATAAAATGTTATATTGGACATCAAATGATGCGAATATCAAACAAAACAGATTATACACAATGCTTGTTTTTCATCACATACTATTTATAACTGTATGGTGAAATTTTTTTTAGGATTACACATACATGTAGATTCGTTCTAACTTTAATTATTGATGATGATGACTGTAGAACATATTTTTTTGCTTCAAATATCATTTAGGAGATTTTATTAAACAGAATTATGAAAAGATACAGATATGGGGTTAATATACATGAGAAACTAAATTATGCAATATAAGAAAATTCCAAAAAGCTTTGTACATAAACAACATTTCTCCCTCTCGATCCTTTGTCATGTTTGTCATTCCTCCCCCTCTATTTATTTATTTGTTATTTTTGTTAATTTTTTTTTCAATTTGAAAATCAAAATATCCATGACCCTCCCCTTTCTCCTAACATAAAGAAACCTCTGACCCCCCCTTTTCCAGGTTCCAAATTTTTTCTGATCCCCCCTCTTATTTGTCGGCCCCCTGGATATAAATAATGACCAGTCCCTTAGATCTCTTCACTCGCTTCCTCTTTTTCTTTGTCGCTGATGCCACAAAAAGGTGTGTGTGTGTGTTGCGGTGGGGATAAGTGAGGAGTACTATTTCCAATTATATTGACTGAATTTTGTCCCTTGCAAACGAAGAAAAGTTTGAAGATAACAAAGGGGTAATCAGATGCCGTAAATCGCAAGACAGACAACACAATAGCCAAAGATGAAAAAAGGTCACACAATGATCTACAAAACACTACACGGAAAACTTGAGATTGAGCAACAATGAGCGTAGCTTGGGTTGCAATTTTACCGAGGCAGGAGGTCTGGTGGCGCAGTCCCCCTGAAGCTATCAATTTTTCTGTTTTTTAGGTTACAATTTTGACGTTTTGATGGTAATTATTAACGTAATTTGGCAAATTAACCACAAGTATTTTTTTTTTAATTATTGACATTAGAATACATGAAGCTATGTGTTCATCCCCGTAAAAGTTCATAACGCTCCTTACATCCTACATGATTTAAGAGTTGATCGACACACCAGGAGATCTTCAATCATATGTATAATATATATGTTCTCTTTCGTTTTCTCAATATTGTCGGGTTGCTATTGTCATTGATATATGGTTTCACAGCATGTATGGCACCGTCGTGGTCGTGATCGTATGATAGCTGGATTTACAACTACTTATGCAATCGGTGTCTATCACCACTAACGTTGTGAGTTCGAATCCCTCTCATGGCGAGGTGTACTCGATGCAACATTATGTGATCAAGTCTTGTCAGTGACTTGTGGCAGGTCGGTGGTTTTCTCCGGGTACTCCGGTTTCCTCCACAAATAAAACTGACCGCCACAATATAACTGAAATATTTTAAGGTTGTCAGTGGTTTTCTCCGGGTATTCTTGATGAACTTACAACTCAAGAGTTATCTCCACTTTATATTTGTTCTCTGTCATCTTGTCACTATATGTATTGTATTGGGTATTGCTATATTATTGTACTTACTTATGTAAATAAAGTTAATAAAAAAAAACTCATAAAGAAAGTCAAACTGTGACTTATTTGAAAATGGGAGATATTTCAAATTATTCCAAGAAAAAGAAAAATAAAGAATTTGTGATGTCTGTAAATATTGAGCATGAACTACATTAACAATTATATTGTAATTATATTCTGAAAGTGTTAAATTTCAAAATATTTTATCAAATCTTATTAAAAATACTACACAGAAAACTAAAGATCGACCAACACAAACACCACTAAATGTCGGGTAAACTCATGTGAATTGCTCCACTAGTAGCACACGTCGTGTTACTCTAGTTACAATCCAAGTTTACGGATAGTACCAAATTTAAAACAAAATATGCTGTATAAATCAATCATGCCTACAAATATCATCAGCTTTTTTTATACGTAGGATAAATGAATCCGGCAATTGGGCCCACTTTAGCTATTATATGTTTTAAATGCCATTGACCAACGGTGTGTTTCCTTAATAATCAATGATGACAAGACAAAAATCACTCTTGCCCTACGACCCGGGTGGCTCAATGATTTAGGTAGTTGGATTACCTATCAACTCATACAAGCTCAATGAGTTAGGTTGTTGGATTACCTAACAACTCATACAAGCATATCACCAATACGGAGTGGGTTCGCGCCCGGCTGTGTAAATTACAAAAAGGGTGCACTTGACTCACATCAGTAAGTGATAAAGTTTACCAGTTTCTTGCCCATGGTCGGGGGTTTTCTCCGGGTACTCCGGCTTCTTCCCCCACTAAAACTGGTCGCCATGATATCGCTGAAATATTGTTGAAAGTGGCGTTAAGCACCAAAAATCAAATCAAAATCATTAATAATCAACGGTGACAAGACAAACACCCAGATTAACAAACAGATTGGCTAGTAACAATCTACCAAAAGTCTCATTATAGGATTAAACGCTTCTTTTCAGGAGTTCATGCATGTGCAAATGCATTCTCTATCCAGAGTTGTCGTTCCCGCTACGCTGCACTCTATCTTTGTCAACGCCCATTTTACAATTTTTTTGTAAAATTTAGAAACAGTAAAAAAATGTACTTAAAATTGTTTTAATTATTGTAAATATCAATAAAGATGAAAATAAATCACTCATTTCAAATCAATTCTCTCATAAAAATGATTTGTGATCGTTTTTAATTTTTACCTCCGCAAAATAGTTCTCCAAGAAGTGGGGGGATCAATAATAAAGATAAAAAAAAGGGCACTGAACGTAAGGCTAAGCGAATGGTGCTGCAGTGTATCAATGGTGTGAGTTCAAATCCCGTCGAGGGAAGAACAAAAATTTGACATCTTCAAAATCTAATTCTTACACTATTTTGGTTTAATTTTCAGACGTATATATATACGTCTGAAAATTAAACCAAACAGTGTTAAAGTTAGATTTTTGAGCTGTCAAATTTTTGTTCTTCCCTCGACGGGATTTGAATTACGTCTGAAAATTAAACCAAAATAATGTTAGAATTAGATTTTGAAGCTGTCAAATTTTTGTTCTTCCCTCGACGGGATTTGAACTCACACAATTGATACACTGCAGCACCAATCGCTTAGCTTTACATCCAGTGCCGTAGACCACATCCGCTCCATATATATACATGCAAAAAACCTTTCTTTTTCTTTTTCTTTAAACATTTTTTTTTAAAAGCTCATCATTTACATCGTGCATAAAACTAATATCAATATATAGATACATGTATATTCAAAATATAACAGTTTGTTATGAAACAAAGAAATCAACAACATAATTATACAATCAATCACTGATTTAATTTTTAAGAATTTAATATGTACTGGTCTCTTGTATATACCAGATTCTATAAGTATTTCTTGACTTTTGTATCCAAAATATTACCTATATTTTCATTAAAATAAAATACATGATCTCCAATCAGCAGTTGAATTTTATCAATTGACGGCAATTCAATAAAATCAAAGTGTACTAAAGAAACAACAAACGGCGTGTTGGTCTAGTACNAGAGAGAATTGATTTGATATGAATGATTTATTTTCATCTTTATTGATATTCACAGTAATCAAAACAATTTTAAGTACATTTTTTTTTACTGTTTCTAAATTTTACGAAAATCTTGTAAAATGAGCGTTAACAGAGATATAGTGGAGCGTAGCGGGAATCCACGTGAATCTTTTCCATATTTTGAATATTAAACTGATTTTCAGGCTTGCTTTCAATCGGACACTATCATAGTTTCGTGTCGGCGGCCGCCACATTGTGTATACTGGTTATACAAAAAAAGTTCATCGAGTTATGAACGGATCAAAAACGAAAAAAGTTCATCGAGTTACGAACGAATCAAAAACAAACACGTGACAATGCTCTTGTCCAATCAAAAGGCACGAACACGATATCCATTAATTCTACAAGAATTATACCATTGTGTTAAATGCTCTTCCCAGCTATAACTATTTACAATAAGATAATCAATTGGTATTTGTTGCTTCTCCACTAAGACCGCAACATAAAGGAGAAAGTGCTAAGACAGGTTGGCTTGGAATCAGGATAATGTGTCCGAGTGGGGCGACATGTCTATCTACTGACTGTTGTTTCAGTGAAATAGCACTATAAACATCCAACTCAGCGTGTTGATCGAGAACAATCCGGACCTCTTCATCCTTCCACTGAAAATTAACTTGTTTTCACCATGATATCGCTGAGAAATGGCTGAGTTGGTGTTGAACAGCAATCACTCACTCATTCACTCAAGTTTCAATGGATTAAGCCAGTATACACGTTGCTTTATAGGAGGACCACCACCTATATCAACACTGGTTCTAGTAGGAATTGCTTAGGTTTATGGTGTTTAACGCCACTTTCAACAATATTTCAGTTATATCGTGGCGGTCAGTTTTATTGGTGGAGGAAACCGGAGTTCCCGGAGAAAACCGCCGACCTGTCGCTAGTCACTGACAAGCTTTATCACAAAATGTTATATTGATTGCATCTTGCCATGATCAGGATTCGAACTCACGACGTTAGTGGTGATACTATAGGCACAGATTGCACATGTAGTTGTAAATCCAACTACCATACGAACACCACCACGACGGCCCCAGATATACATATTTTTTTTTAGGATTAATCAAATACATATAATGTTATACTTAACAACAGTATAATGTTACATATTTAACAATACCGTACACAATAAACCCAAATAACCACTGGTGTGTTACTTAAGGTAGAAATACAGTTTAAATAGATAAATAAACTGTCCATATAAATATTAATTTAACTGTTAAGGTGATTCATTGTTAACTAAGATTATATACTCTCTGCATACCTGTGACCTAATATAGAGCATTTAGGTGCAAATTAAATTTATGAACATTATAAGATTAGATTACACTTATTTTATTGTTAATTATATAACATTTGGATCGGACACAAGTTATTTCAACTTACAAAGGTCCTCTCCACATAATTTACATACACTTATATATTCCATGCACCTGCAAGTAATAATGTATAAATAACAATTGTATTTTATAACAACATTGAGGAGAAAATTTTTTTTTTTTGAAATTATATAATATATTGAGTTATATCTTTAAGTAACAGTACAGAATTGTCATATTCGTGGGGTGGGGAGAAAGGGGGGGGGGGGTAGCAATGAAGAAAAATGTTCACAAAAGAAAATAGCTTAATTCAATATATGAAGTGTCATCACTGTGGGGTAAAAGGTTTTGTTTGTTTGATGTACAACTGCACTGATTCGAATATTAGTGCATTCTGTTCCTCAGACAATCTATCATCGCCAAATAGTAAAGTATAATAAGTAAACTGTCAAGAAATTGTAGATTATTTGTCAACTTTTCACGATCTTCAAAATATAAACAACACTCTAGATAAAAGTGAGTCGCATCCTCTATTATCCATCCACAGACATAATCTGGGTCATTGATTAAATTTACCCTAAAAAGGTCGGCATTCAAGTTACTAGATCGATGTCTTAGTCTAGCGTGTATGACTTTTAACACTCTATAACCAAATAAATAGTATGTAGGTGGTTTCAATAAATCAACATTAAACAATTATTGCCTTCAATGGATGTAAACATCCAGAATTGTTAACCTGAAGGTGGTTGTTTTCTCGAGGGCTTTAGCCCGAGGGAAACATCCCCTTGAGGGTTAACAATTCTGATGTTTACAATCCATTGAAGGCAATAACTGTTTTATTATACCGAACAACACATCAATACCCTAGTAAATGGGTTACTATAATCTGTTTGATTACGCAAATTGTAAGCATTTTCGTTTCGCTCAAAGGGTAATAGACAGTCGCATAAATACGAAGGTGCATTGTTATTTCGAATTTTGTAAAACATTTAATTTTCTTCTTCTTCGACGAGAGTGAAGTTTCGAAATAAAGCGATTCCAAACTAGAAAATTTAGGTAATCCAGTTATAAGTCTGGCAGCTTCATGCTGAATTTGGTTAATTTTATGATATTCTTGCTGAGTACACCCATCCCATAATTCACAAGCATATTCTAAAAGGGGCAAAATATATGTAAAATAAATTGTTTCCAGGTTGTATCTGCTTAAAGTAAATTTAAATGTTCGCAACATTGATTGTTGACTAGACGTGCTTTCCATTATATTTTCAATATGACAATGTCATTTACTATTGTGGGAAAAGGTGACACCTAAATTTTTATGGTTTTCTACAAAATTTACATTTTCATTATTGAAGACAATACAAGGCTTATTGGCTGCTTGCCAAGCAGCTTGGTTAGTAGAAAACATAATACATTCTGTTTTCTTTGGGTTAAAGTCAACGAGCCATTCTTTTGACCAGTTATACATTTGAGATAAGTCTGAATTAAACACTTCGTTGAATGACACAATTTTCGGCCCACCGAGGGACTTTATCAATGTCTAATGAAATAAAATTTCGAACCAATATGGCGGCTTACTTTAAAAAAAAAAAATATTGTCTGCAATATCATTATTATACAACAGAAAGTAAGCCGCCATATTGGTTCGAAATTTTATTTAATTAATTCAACGAAGTGTTTAATTCTTTATCACTTTGTTTTGTGTACTTGGTGTTGTTTTACAAACCATTTTAGACGTTTATAATTTTTTTTACTTGTATAGTATCGTTATACCATAACGATCCAACACCCCCTAAGATTGACCGTTGACTGGTTTTTCAGACGTTGTATATATATATTACTAACAATATTTGAACTTTTAAATTTGATGTAAAACCATCAAAGTTTAACATTATTATTTCATTTGTGTTGGTGTGTGTTTGTGCGGAGGGGGGGGGGGATTGCTAACTATAATTGAACTTTTCAATTTGATGTACAGCAAAATATATCACACTGTCAGAACAATTCCACAATCTAATATCAAAATTGTAGGATTAAATCGATACAATTTCAAATAATTATCTCCCCTTGAACGATGATTTTTAAACCTTTTTTTTTTAATACGGAACCTCAAGTTTTGCAGTAGAAGTTATCAAATAAGTTGATTGTGTGGTGTTTAATGCCACTTTCAACAATATTTCATTTCTATTGTGACTTTATATCAAGTAATCAAGGGTCCATACTGGTTACCGGATTACACTTATTTTTTCATTTTTTTTCTTATAATTTGTAATCCTGTCATCCAGTAATATGATGGTTGTAACAAGGTTATTCTTCGCGAAAAGTGTTTTTTTTATTTTCTTATTTAACAGTTCTGTTATGGGTGAGATACAAGGGCCGGGCACACTCATCGCACCAAATGACCCAAAATATACGACCCAAATCTGTATATACTAATATACTTGGTATAATAGTAGTGATATATATCATTTCATGCAATTATTGTTACCGGCCCCTGTCATTTGAAGAACGAATGTCATTCAGTGTGTTTTGTTGGTTAAGCTGAAGTAATCACTTCGGATGTTTTATGGTCTTGCATGACTTGGTTAAGGAATATCTGTGTCACAAATGGCCACGGATATGTTCCACTTGTTGCATGCATTTCCCGGTTCTTTCCTTATTCATGACTTACCACCGGGCTTGTAGCTAGATTACAGGAGTGTAGCTACGTTTGGCTCAAATCGGCACGGGCCTATGCATAAATTTGACATTTTTATAAATCAATGATCCACATTCCTTACTGGAATACGCATGTAGATACGTTCCATGATTTTGTGGATGAGGTAAACTAGATGTAGAAGTAGAAGTACGTTACACTGATACTTGTAGTTTCTGATCGTTTCAGACAGAATTTTCATCTCCTATATATTTTCTTTAAGGTAAATAGTTTGAAGATTTGAAGATTTTGTATATTGTATATAGCTGTTTTGCTAAATATGTATTTTTGTACGTAGATGTGTTATCTGTATACCATTGTATTAACAAAGGTTATGAACTTTTAATTTGATGTAAAGCCATCGGAGATGAACATTATTTATTATTTCTGTTTTGGGGTTGAGGTTGCGTGGAAAAAAAAGGGGTGGGGGTTAAATAACAATATTTGAACTTTTCAATTTGATGTAAATATTAAAATGAAACAAAAAAGAAAGAAAAATGTCACTCTGTCGGAGCAATTCCATAATCAAATAACGAAATTGTAGGAATCAAATCGATACAGTTTTCATATAATTATCACCCCTTGAACAATGCTTTTAAACCTTTTTTGAATATGGAACTTCAAGTTTTGCAGTAGACTTTATAAAGTAGGTTGATGCTATGGTGCTTAACGCCACTTTCAACAATATTTCAGTTATATCGTGGCGGTCAATTTTATCAGTGATCAGTTATCAAGTAATCTAGGGTCCATCCTGGTTACCGGATTAAACTAATTTTTGTCATTTTTTTACACTGTAATATGAAGGTTGTAACAATGTTATTCTTCATGAGAAGTGTTTTTTTATTTTCTTATTGAACAGTTTTTGTTATGTTTGACGCACAAGGGCCAGACACAATCATCGTACGAAATTACCTAAAATGACTATATACGACCCAAATCTCTATATACTAATATACTTGGTATAATAGTAGGGATTTGGGTCATTTCATGCCATGATTTTTACCGACCCCAGTCGTTTGAGGCCCGAATGTCATCCAATGTGTTTCGCTTGGTTAAGTTGAAGTCATCACTTCTAAAGTTTTACGGTCGCCACCACGTTACGGAATATCTGTGTTACAAATGACCACGGATATGTTCCACTTGTCGTAAACATTTCCCTGTCCTTTCCTCATTCATGACTGTCTGTCTGTCTGTCTGTCTGTCTGTCCATCACACTTTCTTGTTTACGCAATAACTTGAGTAAACATGGATAGATTTGAATAATTTTTTGCATGTGGCTTGTAATTATCATTA
This sequence comes from Gigantidas platifrons, assembly GCA_002080005.1. Taxonomy (NCBI): domain Eukaryota; kingdom Metazoa; phylum Mollusca; class Bivalvia; order Mytilida; family Modiolidae; genus Gigantidas; species Gigantidas platifrons. The sequence goes on from MJUT01039672.1 coordinate 180,482, forward strand.
TCTTGGATGGGTTCTAACATGGAAATATTTGAAGCGAGGGCTTTGGGGGAAAATCTTGGTTTTTGGTTGAAAAATCTCCAATTTTGAGAGTTGTGTCTTGTTCACGTGATAACTTTAGTAAACATGGATAAATTTGAATATTTTTTTGTGTGTGGCTTGTAAATATCATTATCTTGGATGGGCTCTTACATGGAAATATTTGAAACAAGGGTTTTGGGGAAAAATCTTAATTTTTGGTTGAAAAATCAACAATTTTGAGAATTGAGTCTTGTTTACGCGATAACTTTATTAAACATGGATTAATTTGAATAATTATTTTGCATGTGGCTTGTAATTATCATTATCTTGGATGGGTTCTAACATGGAAATATTTGAAGCAAGGCTTTTGGAGGAAAATCTTAGTTTTTGGTTGAAAACTCACCAATTTTGAGAATTGTGTCTTGTTTATGTGATAACTTTAGTAAACATGGATAGATTTGAATAATCTTTGCATGTGGCTTGTAAATATGTTATACATTAAGACTGCAAGGCTGCTTTCTATAAATATATAAAACTAAATATTATGCAAGTGCGGGGGGATACGTCGCGCATTCATGCGCTGGGCGGTTCTTTTATTTTTATAGCATAACTCATTGTCATCATTTGCTTTTAATTTCTTCATGTTGATAGCTGTAGATATACCAATTACCACTATGGCGGACAATTGGCAGCTTGGGAAGACATTGTCTGATCGTTTGCACCATATGTTAAACAACCAGTTGATGTGTGACGTGACATTCCGTGTAGGATCTACCAAAACACTAGTCAAATGCCACAAGTTTATGTTGGCGAGTGTTAGTCCCGAATTCTACAGTATGTTTGATGGACCAATGGCAGAAAAGGGAGATGCATCCATACCGGATATTGAAGCTGACGTCTTTAACGACATCTTAAAGTAAGTAGATACAGACAAAGATATATGATATATCTATCTATTCCATTTGGTTTCTAGAAGAACAATATAACAAGTAAAAAATGCCACACTGTGAACAATTCGAAAATCAAATATCAAAAGAAGCAAGTACTCGACCACCCACTTTCCCGTCTTGGCATTTCAATAAAAAACAATGGCGGGATTAAGCTAGTTTTATGGGCCCAAATCAAAGATTGTTAGAGGTAAGAACGCCCAATGCTAACAGATATTTGTTATTATTATTTAAGGTATATCTAGATAACATAGAGATAAGAACAGCCAATGTTAACAGATATTTGTTATTATAGTATTAATAAATGGGTGTTTTCATAATGGACCAGTTATGTGTCCAAGGTTAGTCATAATAGCCCAAGGAAGGTTGTATTGGCCCGTGGCAACGCCGAGGGCCAATACAACTTTCCGAGGGTCATTATGACTTAACCGAGGACATATAACCGGTCCATTATGAAAACACCCATTTCTTAATACTTGTATTAACCAGTCAATTTCAATTTTAGGTAATCTTCATTCATTTTGAAGAAGGCCATAGTATTGACCGAAATGGTAGGCTATAATTGTTTTATCATTTTTCAATATTATTATTTAAATATTGAAATTTTGAAATTTTATGAAAACTGAAATTTTTGAAACTTTTTGAAATTTTTTTAAATTTTTTTTTAAATATTGAATTTTCTTTTGTAAATTTTGAACTTTAGAATTTTTAATTTTTTTTCATTAATTTTAGAATTTTGAAATTTTATGAAATTTTTGAAATTTTTAGTTAATCTTCATTCTTTTTGAAGAAGGCCATAATGGACCGGTCCATTATGGCTTTTATCGGTCCATTATGGCTTTTATCGGTCCATTATGGCCTTAAAAGCCATAATAGACCGGCAAAGCATTTTGGAGCAAAAAATGTTCTTGCAGTATAAATACAAACCAGTCTGTAGTATTCATAATATAACCTACTGGTTAATGATATTATTTAAAGTACATCTACACAGATAACATAGAGATAAGAACAACCAATGTTAACAGATATTTGTTATTATTATTTAAGGTACATCTACACAGATAACATAGAGATAAGAACAGTCAATGTTAACATATATTGTTATTATTATTTAAAGTACATCTACACAGATAACATAGAGATAAGAACAACCAATGTTAACAGATATTTGTTATTATTATTTAAGGTATATCTAGATAACATCGAGATAAGAACAGCCAATGTTAACATATATTGTTATTATTATTTAAGGTATATCTACACAGATAACATAGAGATAAGAACAGCCAATTTTAACAGATATTTGTTATTTTTATTTAAGGTACATCTACACAGATAACATGGAGTAAAGAACAGCCAGTGTTAACAGATATTTGTTATTTTTATTTAAGGTACATCTACACAGATAACATGGAGTAAAGAACAGCCAGTGTTAACAGATATTTGTTATTTTTATTTAAGGTATATATACACAGATAACATAGAGATAAGAACGGACAATGTCAACGAATTAATGTGCGCCTCAGAGAAGTACATGCTTGATGTTATCAAGAATGAATGCAAGAAGTTCTTAACAGCAAACATCAATGAAGATTATGCCTGTTTAGTTTTACAGATAGCACACAACTTTCATTTAGAAGATTTGGAAAAAGATGCCCTTCAATTTATATTTTCTCATGGCAAATCTTGTCTTGGATCAATCAGTTTTTTTGGCCTGTCCTCGGTGTGTGCTAAATTAATTATCGAGTCAGACAAATTGAGTTGCACAGAAGATATTGTTTATCAAAAAATGATAGAATGGGCGGAACAACAGTGTAGGAATGAACAACACGTATCTGCCAACAAAGAACAACATGTGACTGGTGATGAAGAACAACAAGTGATTGCTAATGATGAACAATTACGGAAGGCTTTGGGAGATTTGATATACCTAATAAGATTTCCAGTTATGGAACGCAAATATTTTACTAATGAAGTTTCTACAAAGAACGTGCTTACATGGAAGGAAAAGGTTGAAATATTCCAATCTTTGGATGGTAAATTGATCGGTACCTTTCCTACAAATATGCGTCTACCGATTTCTAAGCAGGAGGTATGGAGATGTGAATTGCATTTGCACAAAGATGTTTATTGGGGTCACAATGGTGAAGACGATTGTCTAGATTTCACCACTAATTGTGACTGTTACATTTTTGGTATCAATGTATTTGGGTCAAAACAATATTCTGGACAACATGACGTCAACATCAACATCTTAAATGGTTCTACCATTCTAGGCTCGACAAGTACAAAGGTCAATTCTGTTCCAGGAAAACAATCGTACCCAATATACTTTATTGAACCGTTACGAATCTTGAAAAATGTTAGGTACACGATCAAATTAAATATGAAGGGTGATAATTGCTTCGGTGGAAAAGATTATAAAACAGTTGTAAAAATAGACGATGATTCATGTGTAACATTTACAGATTCGTCATCATCATCAAATGGAACCTGTAGCACGAAAGGTCAGATACCTGGTATAATTTTAAGTCGACCTTATTTCAGATAGACTTTCAATCGTGTGTAAAAAATGTGACAAAGATATAACAAATACTATGAAGAGTTGTAAAAAGTTTGTTCATGTGATATATTTCTAACCATGTTAAGATCCATTTTTCTCACCTCTTGGATAAAGTAGTCCGTTAATTTAGGTTAAAATATTTTTCTATCATAGCTAGGATCCTTGGTAAGCTAAGCTAAACGACCGTTTTCCCCAAAAATTATTTTCCATTGCTGAAGTAATTATATATATTTATCGATATACATCCGTTTCTTGGCAGTATTATCAATGTATTTCATAACAAAGTATATAGAACGTATCCTAAAATGCTACTACAACATAAATACATCTATAAATTATTTGATCCACATTTCGCAATTTTCGTAACTATTTTTCATAGATTTTTTGGTCAAAGGGATGTAATGTTATGTCTACAAAAAGTAAACAAACATTGACACGATAGAAAGGGGTGAGAAAAATAATCAAATACCGTGAAATGTGCAAGATTGTTAAATCTGAGACAAATACGATTTAAATCTTTCCCTTGGAGGTCTCAGATTTCACGATTTTCCACCTCTCCTGATATTAGACCCCATATATCTTTATCCCTTGGTGTCCTTAGCTGAAATGATACCTCTACAGTTACTATTAATATGTTCGAATATGACTCTCTTTTTTGTATTTTATATCTTTAAACAGAATAATTAATGATAACACACAATGATCTTAATTATCTTATTACATACATAATGTTTTCCTGCATTGCACTGAGGAGGTTTTCTTGCAATTTCAACAAACCCATAGCACCGTCGCTTGCCGGCGGCCTTTGTGTCCATTGCAGCAAAACAATAGTCTATTAAACATTGCTTCCATTACCCAGAGTGACAAAACAGCTGCACATACCTTATTGGTCAATATTAATTGACAAATCATTTTATTGTTTATTCCTTGATATGTACTGATTTTGCTGTCATATGCTGTTTTATATATGTTAAACAATCATGACTGTTAAATGTAAATTCCCCCTTGGGGACCTGTTGGAAAATAAAATTATTATTATTATTATTATTGTTATTAGTATTATTATTTAGGGATCATAAATAATAAAATCGCATCGGACGTGTAATTGTTAGCGTGCTCTCCCCGATCGGGTCAAACCATGGACTATAAAATTGATATTTGTTTCTTCTCCGCTAAGCAAACGCTACTAAGGAGAAAGGGACAATACTGGTTGGCTTGGAATCATGATAATGTGTTAGAGTGGGGCGACATGTCTATCCGCGGACTGTTGTTTCAGTGAACTAGCACTATACAAATCCAACTAATCGTGTTGATCTGGTAAAATGCGGACCTCATCATCATTTCATTGAAAATTGACTTGTTCTTGCCATGATATAGCTGAAAAATTGCTGAGTTGGCGTTAAACAACAATCACTCACACATAAACAATAAAACATAAACATTATGCCTAGGACAACATCGATGAGAATACAAAGACAAACCAGTATCAGCGATTGGAACTAAACCGGGTATCATTGTTGATTTATAATATAAAACAAATATGAACAGGCATTATAAATAGAATATAAATAGCAACAAATGAAAAATATGTTAATCGAAATTAGAAAGAAATGTTTTTTTGATATTAAAGGGAAAAATCAACGTGATTTCACTTAACAGTCTTGAAAAGGCGTATATGTAAGTACATTTTATGTAGGCTGGTAAAACATTTGTTCACACGACATATTTATTATAAGAAATATGAACTGATTACCCTTCACAGGTACATGGGTTCTCTCCTGTTTGTTTTGCACACTTCATGTTGTTCATCATTTTAGCACACCTGGTATAATGATCCTGATTGGATAACGGCACTTTCAGAAATCCTTTATTTGAATCGATACAATCCGTTCTATTGGTGTCAGAACATAAATATAGGTGTCACAAACCACGTGATATGTTCCGTTTGTCGTAATCACAATCCGGTTCTTTCCTCATTCAGGTCTTATCAAGTTGTATCGAGAGTAACAGGACGGATGGCTCAATGAGCAAGGTAGTTGGATTACATAACAACTCATACAAGCCTATCACCAATACAGCGTCGGTAAATTACAAAAAAAGGGTGCACTCGACTCGGAGTCGCAAGTGATAAAGTCTACCGGTTGCTTGCCCATGGTCGGTGGTTCTCTCCGGGTACTCTGGCTTCTTCCACCACTAAAACTTTTCGCCCTGATATAGCTGAAATATTGCTGAAAGTGGTCTTCAATACCAAAAATCAAACCAAATCATTAATAATCAATGGTGACAAGACAAAATCACTCATACCCAGATTAGCAATCAACTTGGCTAGCAACAATCTACTAAAAGTCTCATAACAGTGTGCTAAATGCTCTTCCCAGCTATCTATATTTACAATAAGATAATCAATTGGTATTTGTTGCTTCTCCGCTAAGAACGCACCATTAAGGAGAAAGGAGAAAGAGAAAATACTGGTTGGCTCGGAATCAGAAAAAGGTGTAAGGGAAAAGACACGAAATAATAGCGAACAGTTATTGAAATCAGAAAGCTAAACAAGTGTGTGTGGGGAGAAGTGGGGGTGGGGGTTGGTAATTCCATGCTACTTTAAGCGCTTTTACAATACAATACATTTATTCCTATATTCAGATAAACCACACTTAAGCCGAACATGTTAACCATTACGCCACCGGTAATCTTTCAGTAATTCTAATTTACTCATATATTTTCTATGAATACGATCGTCAATCCGAAGGGATACACAAGAAATAACAATCCAGAGATAAAGGTGGCACTGAGCACATGACACAGAATGAAGACAAATATGTCACACATCAATACAACACAGAAATCTATAAAGATGAGTAACACGGACCTGTCACAAATAAATACAACACAGAAATCTATAAAGATGAGTAACACAGACCTGTCACAAATAAATACAACACAGAAATCTATAAAGATGAGCAACACGGACCTGTCACAAATAAATACAACACAGAAATCTAGAAAGACAAAATAATAATAATAATGATACAAATTTCTATAGCGCCCTATATAACAATAAAATCACTCTAAGGCGCTTTACATACATGATACATAATACAAGGAAAGATTAAAAGAGCTAAAACGACTTAAACTATATATGGTCACAATTAAATATATTAGTTGGAAAAAATAAAAGACCTAAAATGTTAAAAGTTAAAAATCAATATGATACGAAATTATGTTAAAAAATGAGTAAGTCAGTTAAAAGTACTGTTGAAATGGTCATAGCACAATTTTGCTAGAATAAAATCTTTACGAAAACAACCAAAATATAATCACAGAACATATTCAAAAATAAAAAATGAAAACAGGAAATAAGCACTAGGAATGAACAAGTTAATTAAACACAAGTCCATAAAAATATGTCTTCAATTGTTTCTTAAAACACTGGACAGATTTGGAGTGACGAACGTGCACAGGGAGACCATTCCATAAGGTAGCTGCAGCATGATTGAAAAGTCTTTCACCATAAGTTTTTGTTCGGACGTGAGGTAATTCAAGTCTTAAACTTCCCTCAGATCGCAATGTCCGAGTTGTTGTCTTGAGAGTCAATAGTTCCTGTAGATACTCCGGAGCAGTTCCTTTATTTGAATCGATACAATCCGTTCTATTGGTGTCAGAGCATACATATATGTGTCACAAACCACGAGATATGTTCCGTTTGTCGTAATCACAATCCGGTTCTTTCCTCATTCAGGTCTTATCAAATTGTATCGAGAGTAACAGGACGGATGGCTCAATGAGCTAGGTAGTTAGATTACATAACAACTCATACAAGCCTATCACCAATACAGCGTCGGTAAATTACAAAAAGGGTGCACTCGACTCGGAGTCGCAAGTGATAAAGTCTACCAGTTGCTTGCCCACGGTCTGTGGTTCTCTCCGGGTACTCTGGCTTCTTCCACCACTAAAACTTTTCGCCCTGATATAGCTGAAATATTGCTGAAAATGGTCTTCAATACCAAAAATCAAACCAAATCATTAATAATCAATGGTGACAAGACAAAATCACTCATACCCAGATTAGCAATCAACTTGGCTAGCAACAATCTACTAAAAGTCTCATAACAGTGTGCTAAATGCTCTTCCCAGCTATCTATATTTACAATAAGATAATCAATTGGTATTTGTTGCTTCTCCGCTAAGAACGCACCATTAAGGAGAAAGGAGAAAGAGAAAAGACTGGTTGGCTCGGAATCAGAAAAAGGTGTAAGGGAAAAGACACGAAATAATAGCGAAAAGTTATTGAAATCAGAAAGCTAAACAAGTGTGTGTGGGGAGAAGTGGGGGTGGGGGTTGGTAATTCCATGCTACTTTAAGCGCTTTTACAATACAATACATTTATTCCTATATTCAGATAAACCACACTTAAGCCGAACACGTTAACCATTACGCCACCGGTAATCTTTCAGTAATTCTAATTTACTCATATATTTTCAATGAATACGATCGTCAATCCGAAGGGGCACACAAGAAATAACAATCCAGAGATAAAGGTGGCACTGAGCACATGACACAGAATGAAGACAAATATGTCACACATAAATACAACACAGAAATCTACAAAGATGAGTAACACGGAGCTGTCACAAATAAATACAACACAGAAATCTATAAAGATGAGCAACATGGACCTGTCACAAATAAATACAACACAGAAATCTATAAAGATGAGTAACACGAACCTGTCACAAATATAAATACAACACAGAAATCTATAAATATGAGTAACACAGACCTGTCACAAATATAAATACAACACAGAAATCTATAAAGATGAGCAACACGAATCTGTCACAAATATAAATACAACACAGAAATCTATAAAGATGAGCAACACGGACATGTGACAAATAAATACAACACAGAAATCTATAAAGATGAGTAACACGGACCTGTCACAAATAAATACAATACATAAATCTATAAAGATGAGCAACACAGACCTGTCACAAATAAATACAACACAGAAATCTATAGACAAAATAATAATAATAATGATAAAAATTTCTAT
>MJUT01039672.1:189355-212212 GCA_002080005.1 Gigantidas platifrons
ATAATCACAGAACATATTCAAAAATAAAAAATGAAAACAGGAAATAAGCACTAGGAATGAACAAGTTAATTAAACACAAGTCCATAAAAATATGTCTTCAATTGTTTCTTAAAACACTAGACAGATTTGGAGTGACGAACGTGCACAGGGAGATCATTCCATAAGGTAGCTGCAGCATGATTGAAAAGTCTTTCACCATAAGTTTTTGTTCGGACGTGAGGTAATTCAAGTCTTAAACTTCCCTCAGATCGTAGTGTCCGAGTTGTTGTCTTGAGAGTCAAAAGTTCCTGTAGATACTCCGGAGCAGTTCCTTGCAATGAAGTGTAAGTAAAGACAAGGACTTTGAATTTCAGCCGGAATTGAACAGGGAGCCAGTGCAGATCAGCGAGAATAGGTGTAATGTGATCCCTTTTTCTAGTTTTTGTGACAATGCGGACTGCAGTGTTCTGGACTCTCTGTAACCTGTCAATAAGACATTTATTAACACCGAAAAGTAAACTATTCGCATAGTCAAGTCTGGACGTAACTAATAAATTTACAAGAGTTTTGCAAGCAGCCGTAGAGATAAAACGTCGGATTCGTCCAATGTTGCACAGATGGTAATTACAAGATTTCACGATAGACGCAACTTGTTTTTTCATAATAAGACGTCTGTCAAAATAAACACCAAGGTTACGTACTGATGTGACACTATTAATGACACTTTCTCCTACTTTAAGGTGGAAAATTGGCACGTTCTTCGATTGATGCGTTGATGAAAATACAATCAATTCCGTTTTATCCTGGTTAAGTTTCAGAAGATTATTTGACATCCAAGTACATATTTCGTCCAAACATGCCTCAAGTCTTTCGAAATAGTTGTTCCAGTCATCAAGTGGTTTAATTATCATGTAGACATGTGTGTCATCCGAGTAGCAATGAAATTTGAAGCCATGACGACGACATATATTTCCAATCGGTCTCGAAAAAAGGCAATAGAGTTTGGGTCCGAGAACTGAACTTGCGGAACCCCAATTGGAAGATGACTAGTGTCCGACCTATCCGACCCTATAACGACTCGTTGATGCCTGTCAGTAAGATATAAACGTATCCAATGTAGTGATTGTCCAACTATCCCATAAGAAGTTTCGAGACGTTTAAACAATATTGAGTGATCGATTACATAAAATGCTGCTGATGAGTAACACAGACCTGTCACAAATAAATACAGCACAGAAATCTATGAAGATGAGTAACACGGACCTGTCACAAATAAATACAACACAGAAATCTATAAAGATCAGTAACACGGACCTGTCACAAATAAATACAACACAGAAATCTATAAAGATGAGTAACACAGACCTGTCACAAATAAATACAAGACATAAATCTGTAAAGATGAGTAACACGGACCAGTCACAAATAAATACAACACAGAAATATATAAAGATGAGTAACACGGCACTCTCACAAATAAATATAACACAGAAATATATAAAGATGAGTAACACGGACCTGTCACAAATAAATACAACACAGAAATCTATAAAGATGAGCAACACAGAGCTGTCACAAATAAATACAACACAGAAATCTATAAAGATGAGCAACACAGACTTGTCACAAATAAATACAAGACAGAAATCTATAAAGATGAGTAACACGGACCTGTTACAAATAAATACAAGACATAAATCTGTAAAGATGAGTAACACGGACCAGTCAAGATGAGTAACACGGACCTGTCACAAATAAATACAACACAGAAATCTATAAAGATGAGCAACACAGAGCTGTCATAGATAAATACAACACAGAAATCTATAAAGATGAGCAACACAGACTTGTCACAAATAAATACAAGACAGAAATCTATAAAGATGAGTAACACGGACCTGTTACAAATAAATACAAGACATAAATCTGTAAAGATGAGTAACACGGACCAGTCAGGTCAAGCTAAAGACTAACAGTGATATTTGTTGCTTCTCCACTAAGCACGTAGCATAAAGGAGAAAGAGCTTGGAATCAGGATAATGTGTCAGAGAAGGGGCGACATGTATATCCGTTGACAGTTGTTTCAGTGAAATAGCACTATAAACATCCAACTAAGCGTGTTGATCTAGTACAATGCGGACCTCATCATCATCTTATTGAACATGACCTTGTTTTCACCATGATATCGCTGAGTAATTGCTGAGTTGGTGTTGAACAACAATCACTCACTCATTCACTCAACTTTCAGTGGATTAAGCCAGTATACACGTTGCTTTATTGGAGGAGCATCACCTACATCAACACTAATTCTAGTAGGAATTGCGTAGATTTATGGTGTTCAACGCCACTCTCAACAATATTTCAGTTATATCGTGGCGGTTAGTTTTATTGGTGGAGGAAACAGGACTACCCGGAGAAAACCATCAATCTGCCGCTGTTCACTGACAGACTTTATCACAAAATGTTGTATCGAGTACACCTCGCCATGAGCAGGATTCGAACTCACAACGTTAGTGGTGATAGGTACTGATTGCACAGGTAGTTGTAAATCCAACTACGATACGATCACGACCACGACGGCCCCGGCTATAAATATTTTTTTAGGATTAATCAAATACATATACTGTTTTACTTAACAACAGTATAGACACGTGTATGTACATTTCTAATTAAATAAGAATATTAATTGTGTTATACCGTATGTACAATAAACCCAAATAACAGCTGATGTGCTACTTAACATGAAAAATTGGAAATCGTCCAATCACAGAAAATATCTAAATACAGTTTAAATAGATCAATAATCGTGCCTACAATTATAAATATTGAAATGTTAAGATGATTCATTGCTAACTAAGATTATAATTCACCCTTTATAATTGTACACCCCCTCATTTTTTGATAAATCAGATTTTTTCCATCGCTCTCATGTTGAGTGACAAGTGTTTAACCTGCCGGTAATCTAATCGTTAATCACACCTGAATAAAGGAAAATAAAAAGAGATAAAATTTAAAAATTGTAAAAAATGTAAAAAAAAAAAAAAAAAAATGGGAAGGGTGCAATTTCATACCACAAGTGCATGTGACCTAATGTAGAGTATTTAAGTACAAATTAAAATTTACATTCTAATATATAAGTAAATTTAAAGTAATATAAATGCAAAAATCATTATTTTCAGTTTTCTAAAAATTTCTGATATATGTAAAGATTAAATATATAAAGAACGTAAACCATTCACTTCTACGATGTATAATTCAGGAGAAAACGTCATTTTATTTTGTCTTAGATAATTCTTGCTACCCGGACAATAATGCAAATCATATGCTATTGATCTCAGATTTGAACTCATTCGGTAGAGATTGTGCACATGCTCCGTTAAAGTGTTGATGAAGAAAATGTCGGAGGCAAAGAAATTGAAGCCAGGTCCAAAGCGCAAATTGAGCGATTCTGCCAGAAAAAGAAACAAAAAAGCAGCGAATGCTAAGTTAAACAAAAACAGAATATATATTGGAGATGAATATGATCGTTGCATGGAAATAAAGACCGCTCTTCGTCTGGAAACGAACTCTGAAGTGGCCAAGATTCTTCGTGACAGGAAACATCGTAATGGTTTTGAAATGTACATACTAATAATAATTTACACAGTTTGTACATGCGATACGTTAGTTCCGACGAGGATTTTAAATTCTGAGATTTCTTGGTTCTGTTTCGATTTCCCCAAATGGGGGCCCCGTGTCATTCATTATTACCGATTTCAATGTATTTGTCCAGTTTTTCGAATAAACTGATTAAGTCAGAATGAAATTCATTGCAGTTGATAATCTTTAAGGTAAAAAATACATGAAAGAATTTCTTTGCAAGGCAAAAAATGCAAGGAATTTAACTTCTTTCAAAACCAGAATGATACATGTGCTCACCTTAGCATCCATCGTTGTTTACGTTGGTGGTGAAATTTCATGATCGGCAATCATCGGAACGGTGCATCCGAAAGTTAATTAGCCGCCATTGTATTGAAAAAACACGTACGAGATGGAATGATTTTCAGTTCTTAATCACAGATGATCGCGATTTTCGTCCTCAAACATGCACGAATGGTTTAGTTTTTAGGGAATGTAAACATATCAAGAATATTTTTGAAGATGTTTATTTCACCAAAAACTCGTTTCATATTACTTTAAGAAAAGGAGATAAAATTTTAAAAATCTAAATCTAAAGTTCAAAAGGGGGAGGGTGGAATTTTTAAGTGAAAATTAAATTAATGTACATTCTAAGTGAAATGAAGTGTAAATTAAGTTTTAAATGACATTTAAATCTAACCGAGGGTTGTGTTACCCAATCTTTGTTGTTATCAAATTCATTTGATCTAATTATAGATATTTGAAATTACCTCGTGTATATTTAAACTAATGATTATCAGCTAAAAATAAAAATGATTTAATGGAAATCTTGGTTTGATTCCTACTTTCGTTTTTGATAAAAACGCTGTGAAGTCGATATATCTTTGTTCAAAACTGTAAGTACAAAATATATATAATGGAAGTGGCTATGGGCGAGTGAGTGATTGTTTAACGCCAACTCAGCAATTTTTCCTATAATCCTATAATATGAAGGTCATTCTTGGTGATAAGTGTGTTTTTTATTTTCTTATTGAACAGTTCTTGTTATGTTTGAGATACAGGGACCGGAAAACAATCATCTCATGAAATGACTCAAAATGCCTATGCATAACCCAAATCTCTATATACTATTATATATACTTGGTAACACTGTATATATATATATATATATAAGCTCAAAAAAGAAAAAAAAAAAAAAAAAGAGACTGGTTGCTCAGTCGAAAGCTCCAAGCATTCTTATAGTTTTTATTATAATTACAACTAAAGATTTTTCATATATATATATAGGATTTGGGTCTTTTCATGCCATGAATGTTTCTGGCCACTGTCGTTTGTGATCCGAATGTCAATCAACGTACGTGTTTTGTATCGTGTCAGTTCATTAGTCCGAAGGGTCAATGGTCCGAAGGGTCAATAGTCCGAAGGGTCAATGGTCCGAAGGGTCAATAGTCCGAAGGGTCGATAGTCCGAAAGGTCCGAGCAAAATCGAATTTTGAACGACCTCGAGACTACAATTTATGTATCAATATAATATAGAATTGCATAAAACATTGATAGAAATGGTTGCCACGTTTTCTCGTACACATGATAATACATCTTTTTCGACAGTTTACATGACAATTTTTTTTCTATCACACGACGAATACAAACTTTTAAAGACTTTACACACAATAACACGGAATTTCGTGGCTTGTCCTTTTTATCCTTTCTATATTTATATATATAAATATATTATACATACATGATGGTGCATTATAGATCTAGTTTAATCAGCCCGCCTTTCATATTACACGGCGTAACTTAAGACTTTAGGAGTCCGAAAATCATCACTATCTGTCAATAGGCATTGTCAACTAAAATTCTGCATTTTTTTATTTATATAGTGACTAGACTCGGGAATCGTACTTATGTCTTAATTGCGACAGGCATGCACTGATTTGACCTACAACTTTCCTCCTTGTTGCAAATGATTGCTTGTTGTTTAGAATTGTCAATATTACGTGTGGGATTGAATTCAAAATATAACATGGAAATATATTTATACAAATAAGAATTTGCTATATTCTTTGAAACTGCCTACAAATTCCGGGGCCCCTGTTTCATTCCCTTTCCATCTGGAGTTCATGTTGTTCGCATATGTTTATGTATTGATTGTATTTTTTAATGTTGATGTTCGCTTCTTGTTTCTATGGGTTTATATATGTCATTGGATGTTGGTTCTTGGTTGTTCATTCGTTTTTTCTTATTTTCTATCATGCCTTTAAGATTCAATCGGAGATGAACAAGCGATGTAAGGAAGCTGGATGTTGAACATTTTCGGAAAAATCCACACATAGCTCTTGAAAGATAAGATTTTTAATCATAATAGCTAAATTGAGTTTACATGTGCCCTTTTGTCTGATTTTTAAAACTATTTTTGAGCAACGAACACTTCGGACCGTTGATTGATTGATGATTTTTGGTGTATAGCGCCACTTTCAGCTATATTTCAGCTATATCATGGCGACCAGTTTTAGTGGTGGAAGAAGCCGTATTACCCGGATAGAACCACAGATAATGGGCAAGCAACCGGTAAACTTTATCACTTGCGGCTGCGAGTATCGGACTATCGACCTTTCGGACCAATGACCCTTCGGACCAATGACCCTTCGGATTAATGAACCTTCGGACCAATGCCCTGGAACCCATGACTATTCATATTCTCTCCAATAAACTATTCTAATTGTAAGCTATCCATAAATGTGTTTGCCGACGTAATATTACCGTATATCATAAACAATGAAAGCCAAAACATAATGGAGTGGGGGGAGGGTGCAAGGAAGAATCTGAAATAAAGTGTACACACATTTTATATTACTTCGGGCAAGGATAAAATATATTTAAGTTAATCCTGAAATTTAACTTTATTTCAGATTCTTCCTTGCACCCTCCCCCCACTCCATTATGTTTTGGCTTTCATTGTTTATGATATACCAGTAATATTACGTCGGCAGCACATTTATAGATAGCTAACAATTAGAATAGTTTATTGGAGAGAATATGAATAGTCATGCCTGGTTAAATAATGATTGTGCAATAAAACAGTCATATGATTTTATGGGAATTTTGGTTTCATTTCTACTTTCGTTTCTAAAAATAGAATATTGATCAGTATTGTAAACACAAGTAAGTATTTGATGAACGTAGCTAAAGTATATATATTAGCCTAACGGAGACGAAAAAAGGTATATTATTATATGATTGTCTACTCCTGAGGGAACTGTTATCCTATAGTGTTGTCTGGTGCTGTATAGTGCCCAAGTCAATGGCACGGCGAGGGCACTTTACCAGAAAAGACTATATAAGAAAACTGTTCTCGAGGGAGAAGACAATAATATGTTTAGTACATAACATCCCATTCTAGAAATAAAAGAAAAACACTCTCAAATTCAGCATTATAATAATAATAACAAAATTTACAATGTAACATTATAATACTTACCTGTTTTACAAAAATTGAAAGTCAACAAATCACATTTTTTTGTAATTTTTCAGAAGAAAAGTACATGTAACAAGTTTTAGTTCAATATGTATGAATTAATTACAGTTGATAATTAACATTGCAGTTACTGAAGTTAAATGCTGAGTAGCTGAAAGTGATTTAGATCTGTTTTTAGTTTTTATGACTTGTAGTTTGTTCACTATGGGAGATAAATCTTGGCAAAAATATATAAAAATTACGCGAGAAAATCTATGCCACAGGTAGACTGACAATTGCCTGTCTCAATCTAATCGATATAGAGACAGAGAAAGACTAATTTGTCGTTGTCATTAGTTCTTACTTAGCTTGGTTTTAATTTTATTTCATGATTTTTATAAAAAAATAAACTCTTTACCTTTAAAATACTCATTTGTATAAGTTAAAATAAAATAAAGATAAAACAGATCAAGGATTTTATGGTGATGACATCACCTAAGTAGAAATTCCACTGCGACAGATTAGTGTTTATCTGTGCCTTGAGCGGAGGTACGATCAAGGAGAACAGAACTCGTCAGTCTATGCCACAGGTAAAGTGCCCGCGGGAAATCGCTTGAGACTGGTATAGTTCCCATCGCTAGGTATAATCACCCGTTGTCAAGTGTACTGTTAAAAAATTGTACACACTGATCATCCAATCAAAATACAGCATTTTCGTATGTTATGTACTAAATATATTTGACCCCGGTATTCTTGAACTCAAGGTATACAGTGTCAACTCTTCATTCTCGATCCGATCAGTAGCGTCCAAATATTTATTCGACCCAATCATTCTGGATCTAATAATGCTGAATGGTACAGGTTTAGCTCACCTGACCCAAAGGGTCATGTGAGCTATTGCCATCACTTGACGTTCGTCGTCGTCGTCCGTCGTCCGTCGTAAATTGTTTAAAAAATCTTCTCCTCTGAAAGTACAGGACCAATTAAAACCAAACTTGGTCTGAATCATCACTAGGATGTCTTGTTTCAAAATTGTGTCCGGTGATACCGTGCACCAACCAACATGGTCGCTGTTGCTAAAAATAGAACATATGGTAAAATTGCAGGTTTTGGGTAATAACTCAAAAATCGTTAATAATATCAAAAATTTGACATGAGATAAAAATGATCAGAGCAGAAAGATCTACCTACCCTGCAATTTTGAAGTAAATATGATTACCCATCTTGGAATTATTGCCATTTTTTCATCAAATTTTTAAAATGTTAATACTTTTCGTCTTATATTTCAAAAACTATAAGAGATAAAGGTTAAGGTGAAATTGCAAAAATTTACAGGATGTCAAGATCTACCTACCCGGCTATTTTAAAGTAAATCCCATAGCCCATTTTGGAGTTATTGCCCTTTTTCATCAAATTTTCAAAATTTTAATACTGTTCGTCCTTTATTTCAAAAACTATAAGAGACAGATGTTCAGTTGAACTCTAAACATGTTCAGCATGTCAAGATCTACCTACCCTGCAATTTTGAAGGAAATCTGACTACACATCTTGGAGTTATTGCCCTTTTTCATCATTTAATTAATTTTTTTTAAAAATACTTTTCGTCTTATATTTCAAAAACTAAAAGAGATAGATGTTAAGTTTAAATTGCATAAATGTGCACCATGTCAAGATCTACCTACCTTGCAATTGTGAAGTACATCCCATTATCCATCTTGGAGTTATTGCCCTTTTTTCATCAAATTTTTAAAATTTTAATTCTTTTCGTCTTATATTTCAAAAACTATAAGAGATATATGTTAAGTTTAAATTGCAAAAATGTGCAGCATGTCAAGCTCTATCTATCCTGCAATGGTTAAGTAAATCCCATTACCCATTTTGGAGTTATTACCCTTTTTTCATCAAATTTTCCAAAATTTTAATAGTTTTCATCCTTTATTTCAAAAACTATAAGAGATAGATGCTAAGTGTAAACAGCAAACATGTTCAGTATGTCAAGATCTACCTACCCCGTAATTTTGCAGTAAATATGGTTACCCATCTTGGAGTTATTGCCCTTTTTTCATCAAAAGTTCTAAATTTTAATACTTTCATCTTATATCTCAAAAACTATTAGAGATAGAGGGAAAGTTTAAACTACAAAAATGTTCAGCATGTCAAGATTTACAAAACATTTCCCCACAGTTGAAAATGTGTGACAACTGTGTGAAGAGTTATTCCTGTTGAAATGCATTATTTTGTTGACTCACTGCTTTTGGTTACTCAAATAATCAAAGGGAAGCAATTCTATAACATAATGTGAAGTAGCAAAAGCAAAATTTTGAGAATCATTGACATATATGTTTATTACAGCAATTTTGATAACTTACATTAAAGGGGGAATCCCTGCCCAATTGTTTTTGTAAAAGGTGTCTGCAATGACGAGGGCTACTTTTGTTATTTCTTACCAAAGTTATCAAGTTGTATTGACTGATGTTGTTATACCCAGGTGAGCTATACAGACCCCTGGGAACCTCTAGTTACATTCCCAATTTTATTTAAACATGTTATATATATTATAATCAATTAATTTTAGAGTCAAATGTCATTTCATGTGTGTTTTGATTGGTTTAAAGAGCAAAGGTTATTTTCGTATGTACTGAATCTGAAAATAGACGTCGTTCCCAATGCGTCGTTTGCCATTGTCATCAGGCGATTTTCTTTAAATGAGGCAACTTTGGGATTATTTCAATTTATTTCCGATTATTTGCCTTATTTTGAAAAAATAAATATATTTTTCAATATCTTAGCAAAAAAAGTTTGAATTAATTTATAAGGATTGATCGAAATTATTTGTTCGGTTCATTCGAAATAATCTCAGTCAGGCTGTATACACCCTTCGTAACCCACCTGATTGAGGTTATTTCTGATCAAAAATTGCGATCAATCTTTAATTATATTTAATATTTTTACGAGTTATTTCCCCTACGACGAGCAAAATGGTATCCGTTCTATGAAGAGCAATGGAAATGATGACGGACTGAAGTTTATCATGTTACAACATAAACATTTTGAATAGATTTTGAGAAAATTATGTTATTTCCATTGAACTTCACATAAAAGAGAACTTGGTGTATAAAAAGGATGATAACAGTAAAACATCAAATTCATGTAGACGAGGGTTAAATTAAACATACAATATAAGTACATTGTCGGAAATTATCTAATTTATATACGAGCTTTAGAAACAGGGAAAAAACGAATCTTTGGCGATTTTGTGTAGCCTGTTTCACAGCGAGTAGAATAAATGTTATACTTAACGACAATGTACGTATATTGTGTTTATCCTGCAATATCAAAAAGTCCAAAACAACTGTCAAATTTTCTAAATATAGCTGAAACAAGCATCGTTATAATCATTTTCAATGGCGTCCTCTTTGACGCAAGCGCTTATACTGTTACGGTCTCTTACTGTCGCTCTACATGAATCATGTATCTGAAATGCTTTATTGAGTCAATGACTGATGTTTATTTGGCCCCCTTTATTAGTTCTCAAAATCACAGAATTACAGGTTAAGGTAAAATATTAAACTCATATTGTTGACTCAATAAATAAATGTGATTTATTATTCTGATTTATTTGTCACATTGGTCTTTAGCAAGAAATGTATAGGGACCTGACACAATAACACACTATATCCGGGATTGGATGGGTGGGTGTGGGGGGTGAAGGGTGTAGACCGTCAATTCGTGATAGCTGTCATGACATGCTCGTCTTCTGTCATGGTTACTCTGCGTTCGTCCCCTAACTTGAATCTTCTGCGTTCGTCTTCTGTCATGGATATTCTGCGTTCGTCGTCTGCCATGGGTACTCTGCGTTCGTCTCCTGACTTGGATATTTTGCTTTCATCTACTGACCATATCACTCTACATCACTTGATGTATAACGTAACTGATTGTCATCAATTGCTTCTGATTTCTTCATATTGATAGTTGTAGATATACCAATTACCACTATGGCGGACGACTGGCAGCTTGGTAAGACATTATCTGATCGCTTGCAACATATGTTAAGCCACCAGCTAATGTGTGACGTGACATTCCGTGTAGGATCTACTCAAACATCAATAAAATCCCACAAGTGTATGTTGGCGTGTGCTAGTCCCGTATTCTACAGTATGTTTGATGGACCAATGGCAGAAAAGGAAGATGTTTCCATACCGGATATTGAAGCTGACGTCTTTAACGACATTCTAACGTAAGTAGACACTGTAGCAAATTCAATACTTACATGTCACATACAAAACATTTTACAGCAGACAGAAGTAATCCATTCAATCATTGATATCATATTCTAACAATTGGAAATTAAAGAGAACTGCCATCAAAATAGGAAAAAGCAACACTGCAATCATACATGTAATCATCGAGTATGAACAATTATCCTTTGGATCGTGATCGGTTTGAGAGCGTAAAAAAACATTCGGAGATTGTCATTGCAAAACGCTTGAGAAATCGCCATATAGATAGCAATGATATGTTTATTTTAGTGTCATGGTTACAATATATACTGTATTACTGTATATGATCTGATAAAAACAGTACTAACAATATCTGTTATAGCTAATTAAATGTAATTTTGTTGAATAGTAAATCACTTGCTATTTAATAATTAACAACTAGGGATACTAGGTAAAAGCTGTATACATAACAAACAATTTTTACAGCAGAGATTAGTGCAATTAAATCACAATTTGTGTTTAAAAAGCAGATGTATACTGTACCCAATTGAATATTTAAGGTACATCTACACAGATAACATAGAGATAAGAACAACCAATGTTAACAGATATTTGTTATTATTATTTAAGGTATATCTAGATAACATAGAGGTAAGAACAGCCAATGTTAACATATATTTGTTATTATTATTTAAGGTATATCTAGATAACATAGAGATAAGAACAGTCAATGTTAACAGATATTTGCTATTATTATTTAAGGTATATCTAGATAACAAAAAGGTAAGAACAGCCAATGTTAACAGATATTTGCTATTATTATTTAAGGTACATATACACAGACGACATAGAGATAAGAACGGACAATGTCAACGGATTAATGTACGCCTCTGAGAAGTACATGCTTGACGTTATCAAGAATGAATGCAAGAAGTTCTTAACAACAAATATCAATGAAGATTATGCATGCATGGTTCTACAGACAGCACATAACTTTCATTTAGAAGATTTGCAAAAAGATGCCCTTCAATTTATATTTTCTCATGGAACATCTTGCCTTGAATCACCCAGTTTTTTTGACCTGTCCTCGGGGTGTGTTAAATTAATTATCGAGTCAGACAAATTGAGTTGCACAGAAGATATTGTTTATTAAAAACTGATACAGTGGGCGGAACAACAGTGCAGGAAAGATCAACACGTGACTGCTGATGATGAACAACAAGTGACTGGTAATGAAGATCAACACGTGACTGATAATACTGAACAACATGTGACTACTAACAGCGAACAACACATGACTGATAATGCTGAGCAATACGTGACTGATATCAACGAGCAACAAGTGACTTGTAATGAAGAACAACACGTGATTGGTAGCAAAGAAGAACACGTGCCTGCTAATGATGAACAATTACGGAAGGCCTTGGGAGATTTGATTTACCTTATAAGATTCCCAGTCATGGAACGTAAATATTTTACTTATGAAGTTTCTACAAAGAACGTGCTTACAGCGGATGAAAAGGTTGAAATATTCCAGTCTTTTGATGGCAAGTTGATCGATACTTTTCCTGCAAATATGCGTCTACCGATTTCGAAGCTGGAGGTATGGAGATCTGAACCGAATTTGAACACCAGTAATCTATGGAATCACAATGGGGCAGACGACTGTCTTGATTTCACCACTAATTTTGACTGTAGCATTTGTGGTATCAATGTATTTGGTTCAAAACAATATTCTGGACATCATGACGTCAACATCAACATCTTAAATGGTTCTACTCATTTAGGCTCGACAAGTACAATGCTCAATTCTGTTCCTGGAAAAAAATCGTACCCAATAGACCTTGCTGAACCGTTACGAATCTTGAAAAATATTACGTACACGATAAAATTAAATATGAAGGGTAATACCTGCTTCATTGGAAAAGATTATAAAAGAGTTGTAAAAATAGACGATGGTTCAATTGTTACATTTTCAGATTCGATATTATCAGCCAATGGAACCAGCAGCATTGAAGGTCAGATTCCTGGTATAATATTAAGTCGACCATATTACAAATAGACTTTCAATTGTGTGCTAAAAATGTGATAAAGATAATAAAAATAATGTAGAGTTGTAAACAGTTTGTTCATGTCATATATTTTTAACCATGTTAAGATAATTATCTATGCTGATTTATTTGACCCACATTTCGCAATTTTCGGAACTACTTTTCTTAGAATTTGGCCAAAGGGAGGTAATGTTATGCTTACAAAAATTAAACAAACATTGACACTGTAGAAAGGGATGAGAAAAATAATAAAACCCCGTGAAATGTGCAAGATCGTTAAATCTGAGACAAATACGATTTGAATCTTTCCCTTGGGGGTCTCAGATTCATGATATTCCACCTCTCCCGGTATTAGACCCTATATATCTTTATCGCGGGATCATAAACAATAAAACCGCATCGGCGTTGTAATGGTTAGCGTGCGTTAGAACGTTGGTATTGGTGATAGGCTTTTATGAGTTGTTAGGTAATCCAACTACCTAACTCATTGAGCCACCCGGGCCCTTCTGTTTTAAATGAGACATGTAAAATTAGATCATATATTATTGATGAACTTACAACTCAAGAGTTATCTCCACTTTATTTTTGTTCTCTGTCATATTGTCATTATATGTACCACGTGGGTTCGCGTCCGGCTTTGTAAATTACCAAAAGGGTACAGTCGAGTCCCAGCCGCAAGTGATAAAGCTTACCAATTGCTTGCCCATTGTTGGTGGTTCTCTCCGGGTACTCCAGCTTCTTCCGCTACTACAACTGGTCGTCGTGACAGTGATATAGCTAAAACATTGCTTTAAGTGGCGTTAAACACCAACAATCAATCCATCAAATAGTGCAATGTGTATTGCTATATTATTGTACTTATTTTTGCAAATAAAGTTGATAAAAATACTATTATAAAGAAGCTGTGAATTATTTGAAAATGAGAAATATTTCAAATTATTCCAAGAAAAGTGAAATAAAGAATTTATGATGTCTGTTAATATTGAGGATGAACTATATATAGCTACATTAAAGAAACTGTATTGTAAATATATTCTGAAAGTGTTAAATGTGAAAATAGGTTACCAAATCTGATTAAAAATACTACACAGAAAACTAAAGATCGAGCAACACAAACACCACTAAATGCCGGGTGAATCCACTGGTAGCACACGTCGTGTTACTCTAGTTACAAACCAAGTCTACGGATCAGTCATGCCTAAAACATTCCATCAGTTGTTTTTTCATACGTAGGAGAAAGGACTCCTACCATTTGGCCCACTATAGGCATTATATGTTTAACAAAAATCGCTATTACCCAGATTAACAATCAAATTGGCTTGTAACAATCTACTAACAGTCTAATATCAGTGGTTGGTTGGCTTATAGTGTTTAACGCCACTATCAACAATGTGCTAGTTATATCGTGGTGGTCAGTTTTATCGGTGGAGGAAACCCGAGGACACGGAAAAAACCACCGAGATGTTGCAAGTGATGGACAAACTTTATCACAAAATGTTGTATCGAATACACCTCGTCTGAGCTGGATTCGAACTCACATCTTTTGTCATATCAATGTGTTAAATGCTCCTCCCAGCTATCAAAACTATATACAATACAATCACCAATACAAACATATCAACCAGCGAAATATGTTATAAGAAAAGTTTGAAAATACCAAAGGGGTAATCAGAAGCTGTAAATCGTAAGACAGACAACACAATGGCCAGAAGAAAAAGAACAAAATGAAAAACAGCGATCTACAAAACATTACGCAGAATAATAAAGATCGAGCAACACGAACACCACTAACAATCTTGGTTGAATGGCAAACAGTTCCTGCTCCAACGTGGCAGCGGTCGTGTTACCGGTGATAAGTCATGAATGAGGTAAGGACCACATTGTGATTGCGACAATTGGAACATCTAAGTGGTTACCTGTGACACATACTCCATAACGGTCAACCAAGTCATGGTGGTGATCATTAAATTTTCACATTGGTGAGTTCAACTTAACCTCTTGGAACTCTTGGATCAGTAACATCCTTATAACATTTGTTTATATTATTCTCTCAACAGTAACTGAAACATATATCATAGCAAACGACATGACATTATATTGAAAGTGGCGTTAAACACCATAACCCCCCACCCACAATGATCAATGATAAACGTATGTACATTCTTTAATTAAATATTAATATTAATTGTGTATTACCGAATACAATAAACCCAAATAACAACTGATGCCCTACTTAACGTGAAAAATTGGAAATCTTCCAATCAGAGAAAATATCTGAAAACAGTTTAAATAGATGAACAATCGTCCCTATACATATGAATTTAACTGTAAAGATGATTCATTGTTAAATAAGATTATAGTACACAATATCATAATTGTAAATTGTAAATTTGATTTTTCTCCACTGCTCTCATGTTAAGTGACAAATGTTTAACCTGTCGGTAAGTCAATTGTTTATCACACCCACATAAATGACAAAGAAATGAAATAAAAAAAAAAATGTAAAATAAGAAAATTAAATAAGGGGAGAGGGGTAAAATTTCATGCCACAAGTTTTAGAAATGTAAATTTAAAAAAAGGGGAAGGGGTGTACTTCCATACCACAAGTGCCTATGAGCTAATGTAGAACATCTAAGTGCAAATTAAATGTATGTACATTATAAGTAAATTTAAGTGTTAATTAAGTTTTAATTGATACTTTTAAAAGTCCCAATAGCTATATATTTGACTAAAAATAAAAACCCAATTGTTTAATGATAAAATCCTTTAAACTTGTTTAAAACATTTAAAAAACGCAACAAAATTAGTCTTTCAGTTCGTAATACTATGTAATGACCGGGAAAACAAAAAAAGATAATTTTATCCTGTCATGCAAAGAATACAACAATTCTAATATGAAACTTCTCCGTATTCAAGCGACTTCTTTTGAGCTTTAACGCTACTCATGCGTATTGAGATTGTTGTCGATGAAAGAAACATGTGGGAATCTAGTTCAACGCGCGATCCTGAAGATTTGCAGCTTCAAAGTTCAGAAAGAAAACACCGGAAAGGAGAATCGAATGCTTAATAGAGTGATCTGAGCAGGATATGGATTGGAGACCAGTGTGATTGTTGGAATGAGCTCAGATCAGTTCTACGAGTGAAATCCAACGGCAACGCTGAAGAGGCGAAAATTCTTTTGGACTGGTAAGTGCAATGTTTACATTTTAACGATGAAAATAAATCGTAAATTGTCACTGATAGACGTTATGAATTTATTCCGTAGGTGAATACATAGAAGGAATATATATTAATGTATTAACGGTAAAACCGAGACGAAAATATTGAGGCCAGCCAAGGGGAGTTTTTAAAAATACAAATTAACTCTTTTAAATCGGCGTCATAGATTCCAAAAAAATGTTCTTTAGTGTATTGTGTCAAATTTTGCTTTAATTCTGAAGTAGTATTTTAATTAAGCAAATATTCTAACAACATTTGTGGGAAACATTGTGTGTGGGGGGTGGGGGGGGGAGGGGGTGTATTGTTATGAATATAGTAAGTACCAAAACCAAATTAGTGTAAAATATAGTATTTGCTCCTCAATCAAGGCATCCCGGAAATGGGACCTTCTGCCCCTAACTGTACTAGTAGTCACACTGTCACAGATCTTAATTATTTTTTGTCATTTTACAATATTGTCAATTTCAGATATGATGAGAAAATGCAGGTGTCACAAACAGCAAAACAACTTAAAATAACTTAAATTACAAGATGATAGTGTGTTTGCCACAAGTGTGCCATTGTCTGATAATACAGCATGTACTGCATTTACATCCACTCCAGAACATGCCCACCAGAAGCCCAACATTACTCTAGTCTCTAGTAGACTCTGTTTATCACCCATTGCATACTAACGTGTTTCTGAGATTGGTAAAATGAACATTTTGTAAGTTTAATAAAACAACATAGTACTGAAAGTATATAGTAAATTTCATTGCTGTTTATGGTATTTTAAACAATTTATGTCACCTTCATACAGCTAGAATCAAAACATTTGAAAAATTGAAAATCAAAAGCAGTTGAAAGACTGAGACTCTGAGAGAACAATGATGGCAAATTTAGCTAAGTGCAGTGCTTTGCTCGTGGGAGACACTTTCAAAATTATATTACCGGTAATAAAATATGGTATAAATCAATAGAATCTTGTTGTGTAAATCAATATAATTACTTTTTCATATATGCACTTTAGTTGTGACAAATCTGACAATATTTCATTACATTGAATACAATAATGATTTACTCAAGTAAAATGCAAATATTGTGATTTTTATTTTTATTTTTGGTGTTTAAACACCACTTTCAACAATAATTCAGAACTGACCATGGGCAAGCAACTGGTAAACTTTATCATTCACAAGCAGCTGCAAATCAAATACACCATTTTTTTGTAATTTACAAAGCCGGGCTATTGTGTAACAGCTACATGTACACATGTCAGTTTTATATTTTTTCTGTTTTAAGACAGAAATTGCAATGTCAGGCATAGAAGATATTGCTATCAACAAATATTCCACCAAAAAAGCATTTGACAAATCCAGCAGTTTTATTTATCCATTTGAGTGAGTATTCTTGACAATTTGACACACACAAAAAACAACTCACAAATATAAATACTTGTGTTCAGATTGTCTGGAAAAAAAAAGATATTGAGTTAAATGTCTAATACAATATAATATAAGATATAAGGAGAAAAATAAATGGCGAAATTAGTACATTTGTAATAATATAGAGGGGCCCGGGTGGCTCAATGGGTTAGGTCATTGGAAGCCTATCACCAATACGGCATGGGATCAAGCCCGCTTTGTAAATTACAAATGCACCACTCGACTCGCGATCAAGCTTCATTAAATGGAGTTAATTTAAATATCTTTTTATTATCTTTTAAACTTTAAATGAAAGAATATTTGGTTACATCTTTGTACGTCAGTCCGTCCAACTGAAACGAAGGGGCCAGGCTGGCTCAATGAGTTAGGTCGTTGGATCTAACAACTCATACAAGCTGATCACCAATACAGCATGGGTTCGCGCCCGGCTTTGTAAATTACAAAAAAGGGTGCACTCGACTCGGCAGTCGCATGTGATAAAGTTTACCAGTTACTTGCCCATGGTCGGTGGTTCTCTCCGGGTACTCCGGCTTCCTCCACCACTAAAACTAGTCGCCATGATATAGCTGTAATATTGTTGAAAGTGGCGTTAAGACACCAAAAATCAAATCAAATCATTAATAATATCGAAAGAAAATAAAACAACCACATAATTTGACAAAAACACAACCATCTCAACTGTTCCCCTTTTCAGCACACCAAAATTTACAAATATCTCTACAAAAAAATGAGAAAATAGGGGCATTAGGTCTCAATTTCATACTTAATATGCAGTGTCTATTTTTCAGGACTTGTTACAGTAAAAAAAGGTCTAGATGGTCAGCCAATGAAGAAAAATGATATGGAAAGTCCTCTATAAAGATTGGTCATTATTACTTGAAACATGGTGCTCTGTGTTTGCCTAATCAGCACTTATAATGATGGGAGACAATAAACCAGTTAGAAGTTGATATTCTGCTGTTGAATACACTTGTAATGATATTGTAAGCATTGTAGATATACATGTATTCATTAAAATTATTTAAAGTGTTTTGTAGGAGTTTATGTTATTTGCATTTATTATTTTTCTGATTAAAATTTGTACCTTAAATTGTTTTTTGATATAATGATTTTCCTTTCTCTCAATATTTCCATTAACATGGTTCCTGTGATTAGAAACCCTACATTTATTGAATGATGTTTGAGGGATAGGGTCATGGTATTTAATGCCACTTTTAACAATATTTCAGCTATATCGTGGTTGTCAGTTTTATTGTTAAAGAAAACCAGAGTACCTGGAGAAAATCACAGACCTGCCGCATGTCACTGATAAACTTTATCACAAAATGTTGTATCGAGTACACCTAACCCTAACCCTGTGTGGGATTCAAACTTACTACTTCAGTAGTGATATGCACTCATTGCATAGATAGTTGCAAATCCAACTACCATATGATCATGACCACAACTGCCCCTGAATAATGTTTGATTTTTAGAAAACAATTTAATTAATAACCAAGTTTAAGTTTGGTTTGTTTTCTCAATATGGACCATGTAACCAGATTATTTGCAACTAGAATGAATCTTTTCACATCAATAATGTTGCATCATACTATTGTTGACTACTTGCCTTCACTGCAAAACAGGTGTACAAAATTATAAACAAACAAAGTGTGTAAATAAATTTGGCAAAGCAAATAATTTTATTTTAGATTATCTATTCGAGTCTTCCAGGCATGATGCCGGCATACTGTCCAAGTGGGTCTGGATATTTTTGCCTTATCCGCCATACACAAAAACTTGGTATAACACGCCTGTTTCCTGCTCCCAGATAGTCATGTTGCCACAAAATGTACTGTCTGTACACAGTGTGTCTTCTGCCTCTGTTGTAATCTTGATCTGGAGGTTGTACAGAACATCATCTCTATGGCGAGGAGCAACCTCCGAAACAAGTTCATCCAAATCGATGGTACAGAAATCCTGAAAAGAAAGGAATATAGATGAGAAACAATCTACATGTATATAGTTTTCCCTTATAATACATCACTTCATTCAGATACATTTTTTGTAAGTTAGTTTGAAAAAGATATTAGGGTTCTGCATGAATACTTTCCCAGTTATGCTTTATTTGAGGGGTCATCTAACTGTTTTTCATGAGATGTTTGTTTTTACTTGTTGAGGGATGTATGGTAACGTGTCTTATATTTAATTCTCGGGATTATTCTTGTGTGATTTGTTGGTTGTTTACCCCATATCTCATTTTATTTCAATGGTAAATATATGTTTAAACATTAGATGGTATGTTGCATTCAAACAACCGATTTACATGATGATGACAAAGTCAATAATGGTGTAAAACAAAAACTGTAAAAAAAAATCATGCAACAGAATAGTAAAAGGTGTATGAAAAAAATATGCACAAGCATTCTTGAGTGGCACCTCTCACTGTCCTCTACCCCTACCTCTCCCTTGTCTTCTGGCTGCTCCATGATTGACAATGTTCTTACAAGAACTCTCATCATTAGGAGAAATTATTTGGCTGAATTCTAAAATAAATAGAATTTTGTATCATCTTGTATAAATAAATCTTTAATTCAATCTTATTTGGCAACCAATAAAATGAGGACCAAACAAAATAGACATCTGTCAAACGGATTGGAAAATAAAAAAAAAACATATATAATCAACCAAAACCATATTTTTACCAAAAAAATGTGAAGTAATTTCTGGATAGATTTTAACAAATTTTACAAAAAAACCTTTTGAATTGTCTATATTTTGATTGCTTATTTGCTCATTATGGTTATATGAGTGGTTTTTGTTTATAACAAAATGTTTCCATGGTTCAGATTTTTAGGAATTATTTTTAGTAGAAATATATAGGAAAATCAAAGTCATATAAAATTCTAAAATATTTAATTTGCGAACATTATTTACTGAATAAAGCAGAATCATTCCGAATTGTTTTACCAATACAGAATACAACATATTTATTGTTCACCTGGTTCATTTTTTTTTTTGGTATTTCCTTTATCGCACCCCGATTTTGTCAAATTACGTATTTAACTTTATTTCTCCTCTCTCGAGCTATGCACAAATTACTAATGTACTTTTCTTTATTAAAACCATGCGAAGTGGCTACTTTCTATTGGGAAAACGTTTGAAATAAAACAATAATATAATGAGAAAAGAGTACACGTGCTAACCTGTTCCGTCGCTGTTTATTTATAGTTGGAACAACATTATCATTCGGCAACCGTATATGACCGAGTAGTTATTATTGGATCATTCGACAGACTCCGTAAATTTGCCGATAATTAATCAGTCGCCATCTTTTGATGCAGCATTCTGGAATTGTTCAACAAATATCGTCCTCTCATCCATTCTTTCTCACGTATATCAACACGAAAATGAGCTAAAACATTATTTTATTAAATATAAAGCATGTATTGTACATTTTTTGTAGAATGCAGCCCAATAAAAAACGGTCAAATATATAGCCAGTGGGACTTTAATCTGTTTGATGTTTCATGACGTCCTTTTGTTGACTGATTTATGAAACTATTCGTCTGGTAAACACTGATTGTCTTTTTCAAATTATTTCTGCAATATGCATGATATATATGCATTTTGTTACATCTAAATATGTCAGAGTGTTCGTAGAACGAATAGGAAATAAATAATAATGTAAAAACAGGGGTCAGAATGTCAGTGCATACGGCGAAAATTACTGTGAAAACATGATGTACAATAAGTAGGAAAATCAACGGTAAGATACTTCTTGCCTATAGACAACAAAACCAGGAATAATATTACTAGAATCGGTTTCTTATTAGATACGAAGGCTACCGACCATGTCAAGGTCGGAAACCGCCTGACAGGTTTGTGGCTTTGATTGGAGGAGGGGGGTTGTAAGCTTAAGAGAGAAGGGAATATTTACAGCTAGGAAACGTATTACACTTGTCAGTATGAACGTAATGGAATATAAGTTCCTTCACATTACCTGATTTTCAGATGCTTAACTGATATGTACTAGCTTATCAGATTTAGCTGATAATTACTAACCTTATTATCGGATGTTTAGCTGATATGTACCTACCTTATTATCAGATGTTAAACGGACATGTACTGATCTTTTATCAGATGTTTCGTTTATATGAAATGTCTTATTTTCATGTGTTTAATTAATATGAATGTATCTTCTTATCAGATCAGATCTTTAGCTGATAATTACTAACCTAAATATCAGATATTTATCTTATTTTCAGATGTTTAGCTGATATGCACTTAATTTATTATCGGATGTTTATCTGATATGAACTTATCTTGATTTCAGATGTTTAGCTGATATGTACTTCTATTATTATCGGATGCGTAACTGATATGTACTTATAGTATTATCGGATGCTTAGCTGATATGAACTTATCCTATTATCGGATATTTGGCTGATATGTACTTATCTTATTATCAGATGTTTATCTGATATGAGCTTATCTTATCATCAGACGCTTAGTTGATATGTACTTATGTTATTGTCAGATGTTTAGCTGATATGAACTTACATTATTTAAGATGTTTAGCTGACAATTACTAACCATATCAGATGTGTAGGTGATATATTTATCTTATTTCAGATGCTTAGCTGTTGATTACGAACCTAATCAGATATTTAGCTGAGATGTACTTATATTATTATCGGATGCTTAGCTCATATGAACTTATCATATTATCGGGTGTTTGGCTGATATGTATTTATATTATCATCAGATGCTTATCTGATATGTACTTATCTTATTATCAGATAACTTATATATGCTTATATTAATATCATATGTTTAGCTGATATGTACTTATATTATTAGCAGAGGTTTAGCTGATAATTACTAACCTTATTAGATGTTTAGTTGAT
>MJUT01039672.1:214218-227872 GCA_002080005.1 Gigantidas platifrons
CTGTTCAAACAAAACTACATATTGTAAACAAATAAAGTATTTATAATACGAATGAGATAAAATTCCTATCCGTTTAATCAAAGTAAATAAAAATCACCTGAGCTAACAATACAGTAGATTTGTTATCTATAAAGTTACCCCACAATTATAATATATACATATATAAAATGAGAGCCACAATTTTCTAGAATGGAGTATTTGTGGAATTTTAAGTTCGAAAAACCAACCACCTTTGCATTTTTGAGGTGATAAAACCTCTATGGAAATAATCTAGAAAGAGGTACGATTTTGTCCGTAGCATCATTTTTAAGCGACCATTTTTAAAACATGGTATGTTTAGGTACGTTAAAAATGTAGCGAGTGCAAAATGCGAGTCATGAAAAATGCTCTGCGTGCGATTTTACTATATTTTTCCGTGTATTTTGTACGATAAAAATGATCGGTGCATTTTTCTAGAATGACGAATTTTACGTTATAGAATTCCGGTGTTTGTGGAATTTTAAGCTCGAAAAACCAACCACCTTTGCATTTTTGAGGTGATAAAACCTCTATGGAAATAATCTAGAAAGAGGTACGATTTGTCCGTAGCATCATTTTTAAGCGACCATTTTTAAAACATGGTATGTTTAGGTACGTTAAAAACGTAGCGAGTGCAAAATGCGAGTAATGAAAAATGCTATGCGTGCGATTTTACTATCTTTTTCCGTGTATTTTGTACGATAAAAATGATCGGTGCTTTTTTCTAGAATGACGAATTTTACGTTATAGAATTCCGATGTTTGTGGAATTTTAAGCTCGAAAACACGTCCACCTTTGTATTTTTGAAGTGATAAAAACTCAAATCACAGAATTACAGGTTAAGGTAAAATATTAAACTCCTATTGTTGACTCAATACATAAATGTGATTTATTATTCTGATTTATTTGTCACATTTAACAGAAATGTTTAGGGACCTGACACAATAACACACTATGTCCGGGGGTTGTGTAGACCGCCAATACGGGAGTTCGGAGATAGAAAGACTTGTGTGAAGGAGGTAAAATAGTACTATTTATATTTCCCGCCGTTGGACGTTCATTCATAATGGCGGGTTTTACTCTGCATTATGTTCCTTTGAAATAAACATCGATGCAGTAAGATATACACTCCGACAAAAGTTAAGCACCACCCTGTATTTTTATCGATATTTTTTTTACATCAATACTGTTAAAACATTAAAATAGATATCACAATTTTTCTTACACTTCTTAAAAGACTACACCAAGGGCTCTAAGATTACCAATCTACGAAGTATTTATCATCTTGAAAGACGTGACTATGATGTGGCAAAAATGGGGTTCAAACAGGCGCTGGAAAAACGTAAAACCAGTTTGTCTTTGATGGAAGTTTTTAACATTGCATTAGAATGCAGAGTCTTCAGATCTTAAGTACTTTTAAATGCATCTATTGTGCGTATATGTAAGGCATACAAATCAATAACGAGTATATCCACCGCGTTTATTGTGAAGTTCTGTAGTACGCCTCGTCATGCTTCGCACAAGACGCCGAAGCCGTTCTTGGGGGAACTGTTGCCACTCCTGTAAGATAGCAGTTCTTAATTCCTCAATATTTTGACATTTTGGATTGCGTTGGTTAATTTTTCGGCCAATAAAGTCCCATACATGCTCTATAGGGTTCATGTCTGGCGACATCGCAGGCCATGGAATTGTCTGAACAGCCTCTTGCTGTAAAAATGTTGTACAATTCGGGCTCTATGTGGCCTAGCGTTGTCGTCCATGAACATTGGCCTGTCAGCCAACGCATGATTGGCGAAATGGGGACTACGCGTGGAGCGAGCACATTGTCACGGTATTTTTGGCCTGTCAGATTACCATCAAGAACGTACAAGTCCAACTTACAGTCAAAGGAAAAACAACCCCAGACAGTTACACCCCACTCCCAAAAGCAGTTGTGCCCAAAATGTGGTTGTCCTGAAATGAAGTGTTTCGTTGGCGCCAAACCCTTGCACGACCGTCGGTAGAGCGCAACAAAAAAAAACGACTTTCATCAGACCAGTGGACCCGTCTCCATGTGCGAATAGTCCACCCCAAATGATCATGTGACCAGTCAAATCGAGCATGGCGATGACGTAATGTCAACTGTGGACGTTTCATGGGTCGTCGCGCTCGCATTCTCTGATGGTGGAGGCGTCTGATTACAGTGCATGTGCTAATGTGGTCTCCAAACGCTAAATTACCACAAAGTGCACCAGCTGTACTGAACGGCCGTTGCCTCGCCTGTCTGGATATGAGCCTGTCCTCTCTCGGCGTCGTTTGGCGGGGTCTACCTACACGTGGACGGTCAGTAACATTCCCAGTTTGACGAAAACGCTGCATCAGTCGTACAATGATGGAATTGTTAACCCTGAAGTGGTCTGCCACCCTTCTATGGCTAAAACCACCGTTATGCATGCCAACAGCTTGCCACCTTTCTGGTATGGTTAATTTTCGCCGCACCATACCAAACAAATAGAAAATGAAACTTAAATCTCTACACAAAAAAATCAGCTTTCGTTCGCAAACACAAATGTTGAAAAGTACACGTGGCACTTTACACACCCTGTCATATACACATAAATAGAAATCGATCAATAACCTGTTTCACAGGTAAGTAAGCATGTATGTACAGGTAACGAAAACAGGAAACCGATTTGAAATAAGTTCATTATTAGAAAAGATATTATTGAAACAAATCAGGTGGTGCTTAACTTTTGTCGGACTGTATATTTAAAAAAAAAATAATACCCACAGATATTTATGTATTCTATCTAATATGACAAATAATAATTGGTTTGTCTGTATATTATGTTACTGTAAATCAAACATTGACACAGGGGAAATACCTTCGCAAAAAAAAAAAAGTATACATGTTTCTTTTAATGTGACGAATAAAATCATAAAAGAATGTCAATTATTTTCATTAAATATAGTCTGCTAGTCTGCTAAATTTTTTTTCATAAAGCATGTAATTCACCCCCCCCCCTCCACCCCCAATCGCTCTAAATCATATCCAAATGATATTAATAAAAAATGTTGAGAGGAACTTCCGGATATGACGAGGAGGACCTAAATCAGGATCATACAAAAAGGTAAGTCGAGTATATTCTGCAAAATAAACCTTTTTCTAAAAATCAAAGAATGTCATTCGACTCTTTTATAATTTGTGTTTATCTACTGAAAGTTTGCTGGTTGTCTTTTACGTTAATTCCTCAGTAGAACTTTACTCCCGCAAACATTTATTGGATTCTGAGTTCTTTTATTCAATCAACGATAGATTTCTCATATAAAACCACTCTTTCCTGTTATTTCTTTAGCTGGATTGACTGAAAATCACCCCTAGTTTTTAACACGCCCCTCCACAGTTAACAGAATTGCTCCTTTCCTGAAAAAAGACCGGCACATTATTTGACATGATATGATTTTGATGTACTAACTGTGACTTGAAGGAACTTGTTGTGCCTTGGACGAAATCAAAATATCTGTAATGATATCACTTTCTGCATATAATATAGAAAAAATAGTCTACCCTTCATCAAGAAAGCTTTTAAGATATAACTATAAAATATAAATATTTCTGTATTTTAAAAGGACTTCTTCTTCTTCTTTAGATATACAGTACTCTTCAAGACGTTGAAGGTTACGTACTGTTTCATGCGTGGGTATTTGCAAAAATATTTACATACATTTCATGAAAGTGAAATAAAGTGAAATCAAAAGTGTGAATAAAACAAAAAATTCAAAACAGTGTACAATTGTATTTGATAATTAAATGTTTAAGAGAATAGTGGGTGTTAGCTGATCTCTGAAAGAGTCTATTGATAGACTTGAGATAATTGTCTGTTGTGTGATGTTCTATTGTACTATAGTGTGTGAAAAAAATGACCATTTGTATGTATCTTTTTGTGTTGTTATATGCCTAAATGTCTGATTGTGCGATTTTCTAGTTCTGCTGTCAGTTGGGATGAGTATGTTATTTGGGATAGCAATTAGAGCGTTAGTTGTTTTATACATCATGATTAATCTGGTTTTAAGGCACCGCTCAGCTAAAGTTTGCCAACCTAGAGTGTCAATCATTGAAGTGACACTACTAGTATTATGGAAATTATTTTGAACGTAGCGAGCAGCTCGTCTTTGAACCATTTCCAGTTTGTTTATGTTGTCATGTGTATAAGAGTCCCATATACTACAGCTGTATTCACGTTTTGGCCTCACTAGTGCTCGATATGCCAGAGATTTTACTTCAGGGCTTGATATTTGTAAATTTCTTTTTAAGTATCCGAGAGATTTATTTCCATTTGAAATGATATTGTGGGTGTTCCATTTAAGGTTCGATTGTAGTGTAACTCCAAGGTATTTTGCTGAAGTTACTGGTTCGAGAATCTGATTGTGAAGTATATAGTCATGTTTGAAGGGTGTTTTCTTTTGAGTGATGGTGAGCACTGTACATTTATCTGGGTGGAAAACCATAAGCCAATCAGGGGTGTTAGATTTCATGATTTTCCACTTCTACCCATATTATACTCTATATATCTTTATTTCGGGATCAGAAACAATAAAACCGCATAGTTGTTGAAATGGTAAGTGTGTTCTTCTCGAGTGCAGTAGAACGTGGTTTCAACAACCGATCGGGTGAAACCTAAGCACACACTACTAAGGAGCAAGAGGAGAGACGAGTTGGCTCGGAATTTGGTTAATGTTTCTGAGTGGGGAGACATGTCTATCCGTGGACTGTTGTTTCATTGAGCTAGCACTATAAAAATCCAACTAAGCGTGTTGGTCTAGTACAAAGCGGACCTCATCAACATCTCATTGAAAATTGACTTGTTTTTGCCATAATATAGCTAAAAGATTGCTGGGTTAGATTTAAACAACAATCACTCACTAAATCATAAACATTATGCCTGAACACGTAGAATACAAAGACAAACCACCGGGTATCATTGTTACAGGATACTAATTTATTTATAATATAAAACAAACATGAACAGGGATAATAAATAGAATATATACTGAACAAAAAAAGAAACGTATAATTTTTATATATCACTTTTTAAGATAAAATATAAACACACATGTATCTACATTCTAATACATTTACCTATAGATAAAATCAGTAATTATTCAGTACATTTAAATAATATGGTGAGTGCGTTACGCGCCGTTGACTCTGTTTTTAAATTGTACGTTTTTCATGCTACCGCAAAGACCGCGTATCTGAAATCAATAAAATTGAAAGTTACAGGTAGTCAAAGTACCCATTTAACAAACCCAGTTGTCATTTCGTACGAAAAGTGTTGTTGTAGAATGCCACGTTTAAGTAATGATGAGCGCAACCGTGCTGTCACTATGCTTCTCCAAGGTGCAACTCAATAGGAAGTAGCAACTGCTCTAGGTGTTATTCAAACTACTGTCCATCGTCTACAGGGCCGTCTTGTACAGTTTGGAAACACTAACGAACGATCACGCAGCGGCCGTCCACGTGTCACAACTGCCAGACAAGACCGCCTTATGAACAGCTGTAGAAACTGCTATAACGACGCCAGGAACACATAGCAACCGTATAAGTGCTCAAACCGTGCGCAATAGACTCAGAGAATTTGGTATCAGAGCATATCGTCCACATGTTGGAAATCCACTTACTCCTCGCCGACGACTTGCGCTCATGCAATGGTTGAGGCGCCACGATTCCCGAATTTATAGGCGACAGCGTTGGCAAGCGGTTCTCTTCACAGACGAATCAAGGTTTAATCTCTTTAGAGCAGATGGTCGTCGTCGTGTTTACCGTAGGAAAAATGAACGATATGCTGACTGTTGTGTTATCGAGAGGGACACGATTTGGCGGTGGTAGCGTCATGGTCTGGGGTGGTATAGCGTATGGGAGAAGAACGCAACTTCACATTATACGGGGAAACTTAAACGCTATCAGATATCGGGACGAAATCCTTTCTCCTCATCTTGTTCCATTTCTACAGCAGCATAATCTGACATTACAGCAAGACAACGTTCGCCCACACGTCGCAAGGATTTGCACAGCTTACCTTCAGGCACACAACATTGATGTCTTACCGTGGCCAGCATTCTCCCCCGATCTTAACCCTATTGAGCACCTCTGGGATTAATTAGATAGAAGGGTGAGACGACGTGATAATCCGCCATCTTCAGTACCGGAACTTGAGCAGGCATTACTTCAGGAATGGAACAACATCCCTCAGATGACAGTAAATAACCTTATTAACTCTATGACACGTCGTGTGCAGTCCGCGCTTGATGCCAACGGTGGACACACACGATATTAACATTTGAACGAATCATGGAATTGTCGTTTTGTGATACCACTCTAACATACCGAAGGACTTCTGACTCCCAGACGTGTGTTCAGTTTCAAAACTTGTGTGATAGTGATTGCTGGTAAATATTATTTATTTTTATACTTTTTACATAATATGTTTTCTTATTTACCTTGAAGATAAAACCATGAAAAATTGAATATGCGTTTCTTTTTTTGCTCAGTGTATATTGCATCAAATGCAAACTATTTCAATTGAAATGAGAAAAACATGTTTTTTTTATATTAAAGGTAAAAATGCCTGTGTTGTGATTTCACTTGACAGTCTTGAAGATCTAGGGTATATGTAAGCATGTAGGCTGGAAAACACATTTGTTCACACGACATATTTCTTATAAGAAATATGAACTGATTACCCTTCGCGAGTACGTGGGTTCAATCCTGTTTGTTTTTTACAGGCCGTTTTGTTAATCATTTTAGCTCACCAGGTCGTTTGCTTTTGCCATCACTTGACGTGCGTCGTCCGTCCTCTGTAGTTGGTTGTCTGTTAACTTTTAACATTTAATTTTTTTCTCGGCAACCCCTTTGCCAAATGAACCGAAAGTTGGCAGGAAGCACCTATACACGATCCTCTAATATGATTGTGTCATTTCGTTCCAATCCTTTAACAAATATGGCCACCGTAGGCAATTCTTGCTTCTGGTTGGTCAATTTCTAAAATATCTTATACTATGAAACGCATAGCAAAATGAACCAAAACTTGGTAGGAATCATCTATAGAAGGTCCTGTATTTATATTTTTCATTTCGTCTCCATCCTTTAACAACCATGGTCACAGGAAATTCTTATTTCTGGGTGGCCAATTTCTAAAAAAAAAAAACGTTTGGCTAAATGAACCGAAACTTGGCAGCATGCATATATGGAACGTCCTCTATAAAGCATGGAGAAATATTTTACCAACCCCACACTGTACGTATGACAAAACTCCGATGATTGAGTTGTTTTAAAACATAGCACGCAGTATCAAGGTGTGAGAAGTATGCTTGTTGCTTGGGGTCATGATGATTTGTCTGAGTAGAACGACATATCTACTTGTGCACTGTTTTTTCAGTGAGCTAGCAATAATAAATTACAATTCAGCGTGTTGGTCTGGTAAAATACAAAGACATACTTCATCATCTCATTAAAAATTAACTCGCCACGATAAAGGTAGAAAAATAGTCATTTGGAGCTAAACAATAGAGCTGACTTATATTTGTACTACAGACCCTGGATCGTTTAGCTTAACAGATATTTCGTATCGTTTGCATTTGTCGTTCGTTTTGTTTGCGTGTATCGTTCGTTCGTTTTTCGTTTTCCGTTCGTTTGCGTTTCGTGCGTGTAATATATTCTTTCGTTTCGTGTATCGTTCGTCAGTTTAATTAGACTAATACACGAAACGAAATACGAACGAACGATACACGAAACGAACGATACACGAAAAGAACGATACACGATACACGAAACGAACCCATGCTACGATTTCCAGTTTAAAATAATTACTACAATTTCAATCTTACTAAAAAATTTAATTAAAGTGTCAACAAAATTTTACATATACAAATATGTATTTCCTTTATTTACATGTACCAGTAATTTTGTACAATACGAGAAAAACATATTTAATAAATGCATTTTTTCTATAATTTACGCTAGGACAAATAAACAAGAAATCATCTACATGTACAGACCATGGATCGTATAACTTTACAATACGCACGAAACGCAAACGAACGAAAAACGAGCGAACGCTTCACACGAACGACACGAAAAACGCACGATATACGAAACAAACGCACGATACACGAAGCGAACGCACGATACACGAAACAAACGCACGATACACGAAACGAACGCACGATACACGAAACGAACGCACGATACGTATACACGAATAGTATCATGTATTTGAATGACTTGTGCAAATTGATGTGATTAACTTCTGTAATCTTACACTTTATAAGCAAGTTATATATATATATATACCTTCTCTCCTTTCTTATATGATATACTGAACACCACATGTCGAAATCCGTATCACATGTCGTACCAACCCTCGACCCACATAACCCCTTGCGCCGGTGGCCCTTGGGGCAATATAGGGTTCTCGTGTTGATATGGCATGCAACACAGATCCCGACACGTAATATTTCAGCATATATTATTCAATAACTTTGACCATTTTTCTTCATGTTTAATCAAATATCCTGTAATTACTACTGTATATTTTTCGACTTTTTCTCTACTTTTTAGCTTAGCCTTTAAAAGTGCAGTAGTTGGCAAATGATTGGACCATTTACAGCAATGGATAAAGTGTTTTGCAAAAAGTAATACAAAGTTGATGATCTCGTATGGAAATTCAGCCGTATTTGTATTGAATATTGTATTCTCTATATTTAATTGAATGGGTATTTCATATATCTCTTCCAACCATCTTTCTACTTGCTGCCAGAATTCTCGGACTTTATGACATTGCCAAATGTAATGCAAAATAGAATCTGTAGCGAGTTTACAAAAGCTACACAGATCAGAATCTTTGATTCCAATTTTAACTAAACAGTATTTGTGGGTAAGATTCTGTGTAGTAATTTATACTGGAAATTCTGAAGCTTATAATGATAAGTGATTTTAGATATGGTACTAAAGATATTCTCAAAGTAGGTATCCGTTTTTATTTCAGATCTCCACTTTGATAACCCCTTGATAGTATCAAAATCTAACTCAGATGGCATAAACTGTTGAAAAAATTCTTTTGAAAGACTCTTGGAGTTAAGTATTCGACTGATTAAAGGACATGGATTTCTATTTTTTTTTCAAAATTAATATATACATTTACTTTTAATCAATGAAACTAGGCCAAAGTAATTGAGGCAATTAATTCTGCAATTAAACTGACCCCATATTTCATCAATTGTTTTAAATCTACCATTTTCATTGACTATAAAATCGCTAAGATATGTGACGCATTTGTCGTATAATTCCTTACAGAATAATGTCTTTCCTTCAATTTTAAGCAGTGAATTAAACCATATAATGTTATCTCCTTGTAAGGGCTCTGTAGTCTTGGATTTTGATTCAAAAAAGTATTTCAGTAAATCTCTCCAAATTTGTTTTTTGATATGAACATTTTCAATATTATCTGGCTTTAAATTGCAATTGGAAATGAAATTATCTCAGTCGTACAGACTGCAACTCTCCATTGAAGGATTCCAGCGAGTTAGAGGAAATGACATGCTGAGGTAAGGAGTTACAAATTCGGATGGAGACTGGAAAAAATAACTGCTGATAAGTGGAGGTTCTGGCATAGGGCACAATAATTTATGACTGTGGCCTCTGATCGTTGTAGCTGCTGGTATCAGGTAGGTTGTCGGAATGTCTACCAAGTTGTTAACAACTGGGACCTCATTAATGACCTACCAGAATATGTGCCATCAACTGCTAAAGTACGTTTGTTCGCAGACGAGTGTGTCCTTTACAGTGATATAACATCATCCCCGACGCACATCAACTCCAAAAAGATATGGTTGGTCTACAGTAATGAGAAAAAGATTGGCAGATGGAGTTCCATCCTCAGAAGTGCCAAATTATGCAATTCACGAACAAAAGAACACCAATTAGAGTGTCATACAACATCCATAGTCACCAATTAGAGGAAGTAGAGTCTGCTAAATATTTAGGAGTTAATATCCATCTAAAACTCGACTGGAACACTCATATACAGCAAATTGAAAAGTAGGCCAATGCCACCAGAGCCTTCCTGCAGAACAACATCTATATGTGTCCTTGATAGACATTGTTTGTTTGAATATTCTTACGAAGTGTAGGGCAATTGTTCACAGACGAACAACGACAGACTAGAAAACTTTCAACTAGAAGCAGCACGTATTGTTACTGGGTTAACTGTGTATTCAAGTAGGGATACTTTATATCAAGAAACGGGATGGGAAAAATTATCAAGTGGACGGGAACGCAAAAAGTTATGTTTAATGTATAATATGTACCATAGACACGCCCCATCTTATCTGTGTGACTTATTACCCCCTCTGGTTCGTGATGTTACCAACTACCCTGTTCGAAACAGAAATGACTACACTGTCCCAAGATGTCGCTTATCGTTATACCAAACTTCGTTCATCCCGTCTGTCATAAATCTTTGGAACAGTCTAGACAATGACACCAGAAATACCAGAACATCGGACTCATTTAAAATTAACCTTAAAAGTAAAGTTGTACTGGCTAACATTCCCGCTCATTTCTTAGTCGGGGATAGACGACATAATATTTTATATGCAAGATTACGTCGTAGTTGTAGCTCGCTCAAGTATGATCTATTTCGATCCAATATAATAACATATTGGAGATGTGTTTGTGGATTTACCAGGGATGACCACTTTCTCTTGAACTGTCGCTTGTATATCGAACAGAGAACAGTTCTCTTTCATTGTTTGCACCACCATGATTTCAGAGAGATATTATAATTTTACTATTTGCAGATTCTAATAAAACCCAAGCCCAAAATATATTGTTATCGAAAGCAGTACAGACATTCATTAAGAACAGTAGGCGATTCACTGAAGGAACATACCCCCCCAATTTTACTTATCTGTTATTGTTATTATTTAAATTTGCTATACCATAAATGATTATACACTTATTATCCGTCATGCTCTCTGTCAGACCTATGTTTGTATGTTACTGGAGAGAACTTCATATAAGTTGTAAAACTTGTGTTCAATCCTACTGTATATATTTGACAATAAAATATGTTTAAGTCAACCATCAGAAACATCATTACAGCATTAGCCTGTGCCCTTCTCTCCTGAAGCGTGTTCTAGTCTAAGTTTGTGAGCATCGCGGTCACACTGCTGGTCGTGTGGTAGTCATCCATCACAAATCTCGCTGATCTTCGCTGAATAATCTCAAGTCTATTGATGTTCTGTGATACTACCATATTCCGTTATAGGTCTAACTAGTGTGGTATAACACATCTTTTTCGTCTTTCTAAGGCACATATAGACGTTTTTCTGCAGGAAGGCTCTGGTGGCATTGGCTTTCTATAAGTCTGTTCGTGTTGAATTTAAAACTCTCTCAACAGTTGAAACACTATCACCAAAGCATAAATAAATAAATAAATAAATAAATAAATAAATAAATAAATACGATCCGTGTTATTTATCTGAGTGAATCTCATGGTCATCGATGAACTAAAACAAGTGACGAAGGTGGTCCGTTGCTGATCATGAGCAGTATAAAACAGGTGCTCTTAAACGAAACCGACGAGTCAAACAAAGTGGAAATATTTTAAAATAACGTTACTATCATTTGAAATATACAGATGCATAATATGTATAAAAGTGTAGAAAAGTAGATGAATGAATTTGAATCTGAGAATCCCTAAAATTCACATCACATTTTCAT
The DNA here is from genome assembly GCA_002080005.1 of Gigantidas platifrons. Lineage (NCBI taxonomy): Eukaryota > Metazoa > Mollusca > Bivalvia > Mytilida > Modiolidae > Gigantidas > Gigantidas platifrons. Next base: position 226,001 of record MJUT01039672.1, read on the forward strand.
ATATTATATAAAGTTTCCCCTTTTGCGTCCAAATTAAACTTTAACTTCCATCAGTTCCATTCTCTTAGATCCATCCGGTGCCTTGAAAATGCTTTTTGTTTTGTGCATAAGTTATTGTTTGCATGATTGACGGACAATATTAATCATATTGTTTTCTAGCTTCTGAAGTGTCGATCGAGAAAAAAACCCAGACAGTTAGCATATAGCCAGTCAATGAGGATTGCTAATAATATTTTGCATGCGCAATAGCGACCCAACACCACAACGTGTGGAAAATAGAAATATCCTGCTGTGGTTTAAATGCGTACTAATTGCATTATATGTAAACTGTATGATTCTGTTTGATAAAGACCTTTAACTAGAACAGAAAAAAATGTACACTTGAGTGAAATAGTGTTGTAATAAAAGATCGTGAACGTGATGTAAAGGCATGAAAGACTTTCAAGCTATATTTTAAATGAGGTTGTAGCAAGTCACTATTTTATATCAATTCGGTTGTATTTCATTTTGACGATTTTAATTACGGAAGACGGATCACAGCCACAATTTCTTTTTAATAATTGCAACTCAGCTGTATTTTTTCATAACCTATAATAAAATGAAAAAATATGTATCTCACTGTCGGAACAGTTCCAGCATTCAATAGAAAAATCGTAGAAATATGTAAATTCGATATCTCTAACACACATATAAATGAACCCTTCAAAAAAAAGTGACGAGGTTAATTAGTATACAGTCGATTTTTCTAAGGCATTTCTCTTATTTAATAAACATAATAGAAAGTGAAAATCGCACGATTTTGGCCTCGCGATCTTCAAGTGGTAATAGACAAGCATACACAATTTGAAGGAATTCACATTTAATATCCCCGTCACCTTAATATCATAGTAGCAAAAATAAATATTCCACTGCCAAACATGTTTTTATCTTTGCAAATGTTTCTATTTTTAAAAAGTATGGACTCAACGAAAGATTGGCAGTTTGGAAAGACGTTACCAGACCATATCAACTGCATGCTGCAAAATGAGCTGATGTGTGACGTCAAATTTCACGTTGGGGCCAACCGAATGCCAATCAAGGCGCACAAATCTATGTTGGCAAGTGCCAGCCCGGTGTTTTATAGTATGTTTGATGGGCCAATAGCAGAGAAGGGTGACGTGAACATACCTGATATTGCAGCCAATATTTTTAAAGACAATTTAAAGAAGTATTAATTTGTCTTTGTAAGAATTATAGTATCACATCACGTACAGTGGTGGGTCAATTAAGAATTGAATGCATACTTTTGTAGTTTTGATGACGTGACCGAAGTACTTTTTATGTGAAGGGCGGCATTTCGTCGTGGTCGAGGGGTAGTTGGATTTACCACTACCTGTCCAATCAGTGATTATCACCACTACACTATAAATCTACAAAAGATTGCATTCAATACTTATAATTACATTTTTGCATCTTCGCCATAAACTGTTCAAATTTGTAATATTGTAACAACTTCTGCAATAAAACTATACTCTGATATTTTTACGAGGTTCAAATATCTACAAATTATGAGAAAATTATGTGATTGTGTTGTTGATATCGGTGAAATTGTTGACCATCACTGCTTAGATGTAGTTGTTCGTTTTGTTGTCAGTGGTGGAATTGTTGCCCATCACTGTATAGAGATGATTGTTTGTTTTGTTGATATTGATGGAATTGTTGACCATCACTGTTTCGAAGTGATTGTTCGTTTTGTTGATACTGGTAGAGTTGTTGACCATCGCTGTTTAGAGGTGATTGTTTGCTTTGTTGATATTGGAGGAATTGTTGACCATCACTGTTTAGAGGTGATTGTTTGCTTTGTTGATATTGGTAGAATTGTTGACCATCACT
>MJUT01039678.1:11382-28647 GCA_002080005.1 Gigantidas platifrons
TATTGTAGCAAAAGTATTTTTCTCAATTTGTTCATATGAATGTACATTCAGTGACAAACCGCATCGATGTTGTAATTCTTACACAAATGTAGCATGCTCGCCTCGAGTGCGGTAGATCGTGGATTCGAGCCCCGGACGGGTCAAACCAAAGACTATGAAATTGGTATATATTGCTTCGTCGCTAAGCACGCATCAGTAAAGAGTGGTTGGCTCTGAATCAGGGTAATGTGTCCAAGTGGGGCGACATGTCTATCCGTGGACTGTTGTTTCAGTGAGCTAGCACTATTAAAACCAAACTCAGCGTGTTGGTCTAGTACAAAGCGGACATCATCTTCATCTCATTGAAAATTAACTTGTTCTCGCTATGATATAGCTGAAAAATTGCTGAGTTGGTGTTAAACAACAATCACTCACTTATTCGCTCATTCAGTGACATACCTGAATTCCAAGACTGATGTTTGTACCTTAGAAAATGTTCTCCTTTCCTGTAAAGTTTTAAACTACTATTAAACTATCCCACTTATATAATTAAGGGTTCGGGTTAAATATGTAATATAAAGTCGTGAGTGAACTTTTTCCATGTGCAGACACACGTTTTTATTTTACAACAGTTTGTACAAATACTAATAAAATATTGATATATATATATATATAAAAGAAATTAATAGAATAAAGAACAAGACGGATTTTTCGCAACATTCTTGTACTAACATGCTGTTGCAGAACTTCAGGTACACAGTTTATATATATATATATATATACTTGTGGTAGTGTACAATACTTTATTATAAGAATAACCTACGCATATATCTATAGTCACTGGGGTAAAGCTGATCACTGATGGGACAGGAACAACTTATCCTTTCGGAGCACCTGAATGCACATCTTGTTCGAGTGGGATTCGTGTTGCTCAATCTTTAGTTTTCTGTGATATATTTTGTCGATCATTGTCTTCTCGTCCTTTTCTGTGGTCATTGTACGGTCTTTCCATTTTCAATTTGAATAAATATGAATATAATTATTTATTGGACAAAGGTCAAATGCTAATTATATGGAGAGAATCTTTTTAAGTGGGATTCATGTTGCTCTATCATTAGTTTTCTGTGTTGTATTTTATTGACCATCGTTTGTTTTTTTTTGTTCCTTTACCCTTTGGTAATTGTATTGCCCGTTCTACTTAGATTTACGGCTTCTGATCAGCCTTTATTTTTTTCTTCCATATTTTATCAGACTGTATGACAAAAGAGACGACGTCAATTTTGCCATTATACATTTTCCACATCTTGATAGATAAATAAATACTTTATTCAAAAGCAATACTGTTTATAGAAATATACATACAATATACAATTATTCAATGCATCAGTGAAAATGCATATACAATTATGATAATAACAGCGGAGCATGATAATACATATTGTTGCACCACTGGGGTGGTACAAATGTAACGACATAGGTATAAAACTGGTTGTATAATCACCCAGCTGGTAGTGGGTTATTTCTATTACTGGTAGCGTAATTTGCATAAGCTCAAAGCACTGGTAAAACTCAATGTTTCATACTTGTACAACAAATAACAAAGATATGGAATAGATTCTCATTAAAGTTTATTATTATAACAATTGATCATTTAATAAATACAATATATAATCCTACTGAGCGCTATAAAAATACCGGGACCCCCCTTTTTTGGACAAATGTCAATATTAGCGTAAAGTCGTAGGGACGTAGTAAAAATATATAGGTCACATGTCGGAATGTTCTATCTTAAGGGGAACGTACCAATCTAAATAACAGAGACTGGAGAAATAAGTAATTTAAATCGTAGCTGGTAGCGCTCAGGTTAATATGATAAGGTGCTTAAAAGGTGCAGCTGCCCTGGTCTCGGGTTAACATTATCCTCAGTTGCAGACGTTAGGTCTTTATATACTCAGGGCCCACATATGGATGTGGGTCAAACGACGCCGATTGGTTGGATACTCCGGAAGTTCCCACGGTAATTATAACCGTTAACGGGGCGCAAACCGGGCCACATAGTGTGAGGTAACACACATGCGCATTATAAATTACACACAGGATATGGCGGAAAGTATAAACATGTTGTTTGTCAATAATGTCATGTCAACAGGAAAGGAAAACGGGCTTAATAAAGCTTACCCTTATGGGAAAAAAAACCCAAGTACAATATATAAACCTAGCGTGAATGAATGAAATAGGTAAGAAAATGTGACACAAGGTTAATAAGGGGAAATAATGATGGGACTGTCGAAGGACCCCTCCCCCCCCCCCNNTTTTGGTCAAACAATGAGGACGAACTTTATCTTAACCATGCAAACTTTCCCATATAAAATAACAATATACATACAATAAATATTCGCGATCACGATGCCTGAAATATAAATAACAGTCCATTCATACACACATACGCGCTGTGCTACTCAGACGGCTGTACACGGTACACGAATGAAATAACAACTGAACAAGAAAAAGTAAATCATGAGTAGCACATAGTATATATAGAAAATCTAATAAATACACATACAAACAATTATCCTATCCCTAACTCCTAAATCGTAACAATATACAATACAATAATACGAAATGAAGTGAACAGAAACTAAGTGTTGCGAATTTGTTCAGCTAGTAACAAATATTTACCAAGATTGTTAAGTTCTTTAATATTACGTACAGACAGTAATTGTACCAATTTAAAACATGACGACCTTTGCCAATAATATTTCTTAAGGTATTTCCTTCTTACATCAATATATTTTTCACACTGTAGAATAAAATGATATTCATCTTCAACAACATTAAGTTACACATAGTACACATTCTTCATGATGATCTAAATTATAGAAGCTTCCAGTTTCAATATTAAGATTATGCGCTGATATACACATTTTACAAATATATGGCTTATAAATATAATTAACAAGGACGATCAAGATAAAATTGTAAAACATTATTGTCAAAAATATTTCTGTATAAATAACAGCTAGGAGACTCATTAAAAAATGTTTTCATTTCACTAATAAAGTTATCTTTCATTCTTTGTTTAAATTCACACATAAAACAATCTACATGGTTAGCATACTGAGATATCCAGATATTATGAAAACCATATTTAAAAAGAATATCTCTTACTCTACATGCCCATTTTAATTTATCATTAGGCTTTTACCACTGCACTTTCAAACATATCTTCATACAAACATTTTAAAATACAGTTATTAGTACAAAGCAATTTAAGCCAATATTTGAGCATTCTACAATATCTTTCAATATACATAGGGAATCTCCCTAACTCACAATATACCATATAGTTAACAGCAGATTTTCTTACTCTTAAAATACGCTTTATATAACTAATATGAGCCTTCTCTACATCATCAGCTTGATGGTATCCCCAAACTTCACATCCATTATTCAAAATATTTGATACATATGTGTCAACAAGTGATAATAGTGTTTCACAGTTAAAATAATCTTTATTGATTTTACTACATAATGAAAAAACAGCTTTTCTACCCAGATTTGAAAGCATTTTCTGTGTATGAACAAAGTTACCAGTATAAAAAAAAGTATACCAAGGTACATAAATTCATTACATACATCAATTTTATCACCATTTAAAAACCATTTCTCTTCAGCCTTTACATGACCTCTATTTCTAAATATCACAATCTTTGTCTTTAACAAATTAATATATAAACCATATTCCTTTGAAAAAAACAATTCGTTAAAAAAAAGGTGACAATAAGTAAATGAATATTAAATAATTACATGTTTAAGCAACGAGTTAGTAAAGGTGTATTTAAAATACAAAATGCCCGTAACTGAAAAATGAAGGTTGCAGTTACCGTGTAGAAAAACTGTTGATGTATTTTTACGTTTCCTCCACCAATAAAACTGACCGCCACGATATTACTGAAATATTTTTGAAAATGGCGTTATACACCATAACATCACCCGAACAGAATACATTGAGATGACACGTGGAAAATTCATATTATGAAAAAAAGTTAACAAAGATATATCGAGATGCATATTTCATATCAAATTATGCAAAAATAAGTGCCCGGGTGGCTCAATGTGTTAGGTAGTTGGATTACCTAACAACTCATACAAACATATCACCAATACGGCGTGGGTTCGCGCCCGGCTTTGTAAATTACAAAAAAGGGTGCACTCGACTCGCAACCGCAAGTGATAAAGTTTACCAGTTGCTTGCCCATGGTCGATGGTCCTCTCCGGGTACTTAATACTGGTCGCCATGATATAGCTGACATATTGCTGAAAGTGGTGTTAAACACAATCAAAATCAAATCAAAAATGCAAAAATAACAAAAGATGTCGGTCTTTCCCATGCAAAGACTTTTAAATCATTGGTTTTCACTGGTTTTGGGATTGAGCGGATCTGATGAAGGTTATTCCAGAAACGCGTCGCTTGCACTGAATTTGATATGAACGTTTTTATTTTCTATCATTGAGTCGATACCTCTGCTGGTGTATCATCAGTTAATGCTTCAGCACTTGACATGTTTTATTAGGTATATTTTAATCTCAATTTACAATTCCTAAATCATGTACACTTAATTTGAAAAATATGTTTTTATTAATATACAATTATGACAGTATGTCGTTTACATATAAAATATAGAGATTCTCTCATGTATTTACATCTTTCACTTATCTACCCTTTTACTCAATCTCCTGATTTAGCGTTAAACAACAAATACTCACTCACTTGTCTATCTCACTTATTATAGTACAGGGTCCACCTGGGCCTCGTTTCACAAAAGGTGGTAAATCGTAAACTTGGTCGTACGACTGTCTTTACGATTTACGACCGTTTCACAAAACTTACCGACTTCCGACATACAACATTTTTAGTCGCAAATTACCGACTGGGTCGGAGCAGTCGTAAATCGTAAATCGTTTAATACAAACGTTGAATGTACATCATTACAATGAGGAATAATGCTATTCCATCACTTACAGATTAACAACTTGTAAATATCATACCCATTTTCTTTTGTGTTTGTTTCTTGCTAAAAAGAAACTGTATTGGTTATAAGAATCTTTCTAAATAAACAACAAGATTTTACTTAAAAAATCTACCTCCTTTTCTCTTTATTGAAAGGAAATATATCCAGATAAAAAGAAACGGAACCGCCACGATATATAACTGAAATATTGTGTGAAACAACATTAAACAAACAAGCAAGCATAAAAACGGTGGAAATGTGAGCTTTATAAAACGTTATTATGAAATATTATACAAGGAAAAATCTCAGTGACATGATTATTTTTGGCACGCATGCAACTACATGCATGTAGACTGACTAAGAAAAAATCACACTGAATTCGTGCTACAATGTTCAATTTTCAATTTCTTGACAGTATACATCAAATTTACAAAAAGTCCAAGAATTCAAAATTTAAAGCGGAAAGTCGATATATCATCAAATTTTAACGGGGTGTTCCATGTAATTTTAGAGCCCTTGGTGTAGGCTTTTATGAAGTGTAAGAAAAATGGTGATATCTATTTTATTGTTTTAACAGTATTGATGTAAAAAATATATTGATAAACATATAGGGTGGTGCTTAACTTTTGTCGGAGTGTATATATTAATATTGAAAAAAAAACATTCGAATAAATAATATTAAATGACCTAAAATGTTGACCCTGCGTTTCTTTTTCCTTTCAGTATATTATCATCAAACAAATGGTACATTTTAGCAAAATATTGTTAATTATGACGAAATATGACATTTTACATAAATAAGTTTAAAAATTGATAATTGACTTTGAAAAAAAAATATTTACAAATGTCTCTCCTCTATAACTATTTCCACGAAACAAAATTAAAATTCAATACAAGAAGAAATTTACAAAATCACAAACTATTGAATAAACCCTTTTTATGTTTTTGAAGGCAGGGCTCTCTACATTGCGACCAAAACACTCGAGTTACTTTTGTAAAATGTGAGTAAAAATTCTGTATTGATAGCCAGATGGCGAGTTGATATTTCCGGAAATTTTTCGTTCCGTCATCGATGACATTTTTCAATTTAAATTCTGACTTTGATTATCCGATTAAATATTTCCTTACTAGTCAGGGGCTAGTGTTAGCTGGTATGAATCTTAGAGCTCCGAGTCAATATTATGTTTTTTATGTTTGTCAATGTTGATTTGCATTAAACCCATGTCTAGTTCATCACAATGTCTTTTAATATTTACTTTATCTTCCTGCAAACCTGAAAAATACAAAAAACAATGAACCGTTGTTTGTCTTCTGAAAATAAGAATATTGTGTTTTACCAAGACGACATGTGTTTGCATATTTCCAAGGTAACATAATATGTTATTGTGTCTTTCCAAAACAACATGTGCTTGTATCTAGGGTAACATATTGTGTGTTACCAAAACAACATGTGCTTGTATCCAGGGTAAAATATTGTGCTTTACCAAAACAACATGTGCTTGCATCCAGGGTAACATTGTGTTTTACCAAAACGACATCTTCTTGTATCTAGGGTAGCATATTGTGTCTTACCAAAACGACATGAGCTTGTATCCAGGGTAACATATTGTGTTTTACCAAAACGACATGTGCTTGCACCCAGGATAGCATATTGTGTTTTACCAAAACAACATGTGCTTGTATCCAGGAAACATATTGCGTTTTACCAAAACAACATGTGCTTGTATCCAGGATAACATATTGTGTTTTACCAAACCGCTATGTGCTTGTATCCAGGGTAACAGATTGAGTTTTACCAAAAACGACATGTGCTTGTATCTAGGGTAACATATTGTGTTTTACCAAAACTACATGTGCTTGCATCCCAGGTAACATATTGTGTTTTACCAAGAGAACATGTGCTTGTATCCAGGATAACATATTGTGTTTTACCAAAATGACATGTGCTTGTATCCAGGGTAACATATTGTGTTTTACCAGAACAACATGTGCTTGTATCTAGGGTAACATATTGTGTTTTACCAAAACGACATGTGATTGTATCCGGGGTAACATATTGTGTTTTACCAAAACATGTGCTTGTATCCAGGGTAGCATATTATGTTTTACCAAACCACCATGTGCTTGTATCCGGGGTAACATTTTGTCGTTTTTACCAAAGTGTCATGTGCTTGGTTTGTATCCAGGGTAACATATTGTGTTTTACCAAGACAACATGTGCTTGTATCCAGGGTAACATATTGTGTTTTACAAAAACGGCATGTGCTTGTATCCGGGGTAACATATTGTGTGTTTACAAAACGTAACAATGGAGAAACAAAAATGTAAAGCAAAAACATAAGGTTATCTTACCTTCTTGAAAACTTTTCTGATCTGAATTTTCCGTTTTAGCTTGATCTTCAATTAACTTCCCTGAAATGACCATATTTGAATTTGTTTATTTCTTAAAGTTTGAAGATATCAAAGTGGGTAATGGTAAGCCATAATAGCATTAAGGTTGTTTGTTACTTGTGGAAATTGTATGGTTTTCATTTGCGTACTCCAATTTCCTCTAACATTAACACTGACCGCCACGAAATAGCAAAAAATATTGTCGATAGTTGCATTTCAATAGCAATAATCACAATTCTAACAGTAAATGTATTTATTAGTGTACAAACTTGAATTGTGCATCTCACTTTATATATCTATTTTGTAAATGTGAAGACATATACGTTTATTATATTGATTGTTGTTCAACGTCAAATTAGCAATATAATAAAAACGTAAATATCAAAGTTAGTGTGAACGACGTGTTTCTGGAATAACCTTCATCAGGTACTCTCAAAACCGAAATATTTGAAAGCCAAATAATTCTAAAATATTTGGGAGCAAGAAAACAAAAAGGCCTCTAATAGCCAATAGCCAAAATCAGCTAAGGTCAGCAATGCCTGCGGGAGGAGAACCTTTGTTTTAATATTAATTACATGATTAAGGAACTGTAAATTACAATGACAAATATATATAATAAAACAAGTCAGTGCCGAAACACAGACTACTAGGCGGATGATACCCTCGGTGACTAATAGTCCACTAGCAGCGGTATCGATCCAGTGATAGAAACACCGACTATTGGGCGGATGATACCCTCGGTGACTAATAGTCCACTAGCAGAGGTATCGATCCAGTGATAGAAACACCAACTATTGGGCGGATGATAACCTCGGTAACTAATGGTCCACCAGCAGAGGTATCAATTCAGTGATAGAAACACCGACTATTGGGCGGATGATACCCTCGGTGATTAATAGTCCACTAGCAGAGGTATCGAACCAGTGATGAAACACCGACTACTGGGCGGATGATACCCTCGGTGACTAATAGTCACCCAGCAGAGGTATCAGCCCAGTGATAGTAATAAAAACGTAGATATCAAATTTAGTGCGCTCGACGTTTTGTTTTTCATGACGATAATAAGCTTGCAAACAATATGTAAGTACATAGGTGACAATGTTCTTGTCTATTGAAGGGTGCTTGTCATAAATAGATGGAAAATATTGTAAAGATGGGCGGATCAAAATAGCATTGAAATTGCGGTAAACATGCAATAGTGTGATGTTCTCCAAACACGCAGTATTCGTATGTCATGTTCTTATGGTGAGTAGGGTATTTGGTTACTGCCATGCAAATAGCGAAGCTCCTTTCAGGGAAAATGGAACATAACTCACAGAAATTAGATCCTGTATATATATGCCAGAGATTGTCGTCCATCCAAATTAATGATATTCAGATCCTTTGTACTTATTATAAGTAAATATGATATAAATTCTATTAACGCTTGTATAATAAAAGTCAAGATATAAGATGCAATGTCATACTTAGTTAAACGTACAAAACTCTAGCAATAAAACCGTAGATATCAAATTGAGTGCGCTCCACGTATTGTCGGAAAAACTTTCATCAACGATCAAAATCAAGTAATGTATGGATTATATCATATAAAATTTTGAAAACAATGTATGCCAATTAGGATACACAAAATGCCACATGAAGATAAAAAGAGGAGCTTGGTGATACCACGGGGGTAGGTAATCATAGCCCACTGTTACTGTTGAACGAAAGTAATATCATTTGATCTGGAAATAGTGTTGAACTGCAGTATACTAAAAACAATTATAACAAAATCAGCAGTTTCGATGATCAATGAAATAGATCACTAATTATAAGAGTAGATGACTGGCACATACCATTTGTTGTTACCATGGATATAGACACGAACACGATAAACAAAGGGAAAGGGAATGAAATAATAAAGACATTTTATCGAAAATAAACATGTAAACAAAACGTTTTTTTTAAAGGTAGGCAATTCCATGCATCAACCGCCAGGACTACGTAATGATTTATCTGACACATCCACACAAGCCACTATTGCTATGATGCTACTCCCTGCCACCTCCGTCGTTATACCATTACAGTGGTAAACTTATCGCACACAGGACTGCAAGTAAAATGGTCATGGTAACCAGTTACAATTCTAGTTTATTGTTATTTTTTTTTATTCTTCCCAACACCTTCAAGTGTGGTGATATTTCAGATTAAATTACCTGATTCCATGTTAATGTTTCCCTTCCCATTCTCTAATGTAGTACTGGCATTATTTGAGCAAACTACAATGTATAAGAAAAATAAATCACATCGACATTGATTGTTTTTCTTCTGTATGGTCCATACTTACGAAACATTGCGAGGCTTCCTGAAACGCCCATTTCAAAGAACGGAAAATCTTCCGTACAAAATACTGGTTTTGTCAATAAATAAACCTTAGAGAATACCGAAGGGGCAATCAACATTGGACAATCTAGAGAAAATAATTACATATGATACACAGCACGAAGAAAAACAAAACAAAAACACAACATAATATGCGTAGGATACCACTACGAGCAAACAAACACAAATAAAGTAAATACAACCTGAGCTCTCCTACAAACAACTGGAGGTAAAGACGAACCGAACATCGTTTGTATGTGTGTAATCAATATATATTCCGATTACTTAGGAAACACCTACATACATTATATTTGATATCTATAACTACGACCTAAAAATGTGTCTACAGTAAAAGATGGGCTTCAATCATACTGGGACAAAGCTATTCACTTAGTAGAATCAGTCAAATGTGGATATTGAAAAACCTTAAAGAATTTCTTGATTATTTTAATTCTTGTTCTTTTTCTACACTTTACATTATCATTCCCCATTAAAATGTAAATAAAAAAAAAAGAAAGAAAGAATAGCGTTTAAGACTTTCACAACGTATTTTACTCAACAATTGCAGAAATACTTCATGTGTATGGCATTCAAAATGTGTTATATCCCGTCGAATTATTCCATGAATTTTAACATGTTCGTTACATGTAAAACGATCCAATTCGTTTTCCACTAATCGTATCTGATGGAACCACACGTTTTCGAAAGCCAATGCCCTATTTATTTTATGTAAAATGTCCAAATCTCGTAAAATAAAGTTTTAAATGTATGATGAAAATGTGTATGAAAACACCCGGCACAGAGTAAGCGAAAGAATAAATAATAAAAAAAAAACAAAAAACCACTTCTGAACAGAAGTCAATAATAATCTTTACGTTGGTGTTATATCGAAAAAGATTTGATATGTTCGTCACTGATTGGTCGGTTAAAAATATGATCTTTAATGAAATAATATTTGGCATGTCTTGATGTTTATGTATATTCAACAAACATCTATTTTAATTAAATTGAAAAGAACCCTGCTTCTCAACAGGATAAAAACCATCAGGTATGTGGGACGAGCAAAATAAGCACTAGACGTAATTGAGTGTCATGTGCAAGGTGCATGTCACGCTCATTTCACGTAAAAGACACATGGTTCCTAATGAGAAAAACATTTTAGAAATCGTCGTTGGTGGCCAACATCTCACTTTCGACTCTATACTCATTCCAGTGGTATCTTTTAGCCTTATCGAATAACTATTTTTAGACTTGTTCTCATCATGAATTTTGCTGCTCTCAAGGCATTAAATAACAATCAATCATTAAATCAATGCATTATGTTTTGGTTTTGTTACTTACATTTTCCCATTAACAGTTTTTTTATTCTGCTACGATGATAATATGCAATACCTCCTACTAAGATTAGCCCCATCATGATCACACTGCAATGACCAATAGTTGTTTTACAGAAAAGAGACAAACTAATTATAGCATGTATCCTTCAGTGATAAATATAATTCAACTGTACTACTTAAATCCCTTGTTTCAATAGTTTATCTTATTATGATCTTACTCTTTTAGGAGCATTGAAAATTGTTATTTGTATTCATTAACGCATACAGGTGTCTATCAAGATTTGCATATCATACGATGTTGCTCAACCTTTATTTTTCTGTGTAATGTTTGTGGATACCACAGGGGTAATCAGAATCCGTATATCGAAGAAGAACAGACAACACAGTGGCCAAAAGAAAAAGTACAAAAGGACAAATAAGGGTAATAACAAAATTACGATCTACAAAACATACATAAAAAACGAAAGATCGAGTAACACGAACCCCACTAAAAACCGGGGGTGAACTCAGGTGCTCCGGAAAGATAAGCAGTTCCTGCTCCACTAGTAGATCATTGTTTGTCTTTTTTTTTGGGTCATGCTTTTGTTTATTTACGGCTTATGATGACCAATTTGGTCTCTTCAAACTTTTTTTTTTATTGATCAGCCTAAATGAAGCACAAACCAAAGGAGTGATTGTGATATAATATGAAGTCAAGCACATGTCTCTATGTCTCCCATTGATGACATTAACATGTGGATTACCACAGTCATAAAAGTAATTCATGAGGAAATGAAACAACAGACCATTATTGAAAGAAAAATAACCTACGGATTTGCAAGACTATTTTATGTACTTTGAAAATGTTTCTGAATGAGATGGCTTAGAAGAAGGCAACCAAATTGTTATGAATCTTCAGACATTCTTGATCAGTCTGCTGCTTAATTATTTGGTGTAAAATGAAGTAAATTTAATTAGTACAAAAATACGCATATACCTCCATGAGATTTAATGGAGGGTCGATGCTTTAAAACACAGGTGCGAATAGTGAAGCATGATCAATTACTTGCCTTCAATTCAACCCCGTTGTGTAGTCGGATTCGTGTTGCTCAATCTTTAGTTTTCTTTGTATTGCTTTGTCTACAATTATTTATCTTTGTATACTTTTTCTTTTGGCCATTGTATTGTCTGTTCTTCTTTGCCCTGTGGCTTCTTATTACCCTTTTTGTATCTTCAGACCTTTCCAAGCTAACGTAACGGTTACTTACGGAATTATGATCATGTATGGTATCTTATCGTCCCAACCGATGGCTATATTACCGCAAATGGATGGCTTTGTTGACATTGATAACTTTGTTGACACTGATAGCTTTGTTGACATTGATGTTTCAGGTAAAACTTGAATTAGAACCAATACAAAAAAGCATAAACAACATGTATTCATATAATTTATTTGATAAGATGTTATTTTGATGGTACTATTATCATTATTATAAAACCGCATAAAAGCTTAGTCTTTATTTATACAGATAGGGGAATGTTTTAAATTTTGCTTTTTTTCTACTAGCCATTGTTTCAAAGATTTCCACAAAATAAAATATGAAAAACTATTTCATTTCATACACTAATGAGAGACTATCCAACATTAGTCTTATACCCTTTTCTTGTGAACATTAATGTTGATGAATAGCAACCGTCCTGACATCACCTAACAATTGTAGAGTCTGTTATCAACACCTTATTATCCCATCAACTTAAAACATACTGATGGATTTTGCATTTATTAATGCATACTGGTGTCGAACAAGATTTCCATATCAGAAGATATTCGTGTCAGTTACAAGTAATGGAGAAGGAACTGTTAACCCTTCCGGAGCACACGAGTTCACCCCCTATGTTTAGTGGGGTTCGTATTGCTCGATCTTTAATTTTCTGTGTAGTGCTTTGTAGATCATTGCATGTCCTTTTGTCCTTTTTCATTTGATCATTGTATTGTCTGTCCTTCGATTTACGACTTCTGAATAACTCTCTGGTATCTTCAACTTTTTCTTTCTAATTATATATACTTGTAATTACTTAAGAAAACATTGTGGTGTTATTTTGAATTTCTTGAAGTACAATTGGGATTTATGATTGGTTTCAATGAGATGACAGGTGGTGATGTCATGTTTTTATACAGTTTCAGGGATATCTGTGCAGGGTTTTAATGGTTTTTTTTATATCTGCTTTGTCGTTTAAGTTCTAATTATCAAGAGAGTGGTGGTTCTACTTACCAGTTCAACCCAGTCACAGTTTTATTTCCCTACAAAACCAGGATCTAGATGTCCAACGTGACGTTCATGGTCGTGATATGTCGTGGTATGTCGTGGTCTCTTCTTTACATACAATGATTGGAGGTGAGGTGTGATTGTACATTTTGATGATATTCGGGGAGTTATTGACCATAATTGTTTAAACTTACTTTTCATAAACTAATCAAATTCCGGAGAACAATATTCATAAAGATATACGATTATTCCTGTATTGTCTTGCTAATAACTCACTTACCAATATCGTAGCGAGGTAGCAATATATTTGTGTACTCGTAAATTGCAACAGAACAAGCGTAGGATACATTCAAGTCTTTTACTTCTACGTTGTGAATGGTCAGATAAAATCCACCGTCTGCTAAGCGGGACGTGTATTTTGACGGATAGGAAGATACGCCATTCCTATATAGCAATTCACGATTTGGTCCACCAAACCATCTTCTGGTGCTGTGTTTAGGACAACAGTTTATTGCTGCCAACGAGGATTCGTTACAATACAGGTTAAGATCAAAACACGTTTGTCAACTATTGTCCAGAACACTAAAAATACAATAATTTCACCATCAATAAAATCGTAGATTTCTAATAAACCTAAAAAGAAACCAAACACTAATGGAAAATCTAGAGATACGGGGAACCAAACTCAGAACGAAGACAAACAAAAAACAAAATACAGAAAACAAAAAAAAACGATGAGCAACACGGACCCCACCAAAACTCTGAGAGGGTGATCCCAGGTGCTCACGAAGGGTAAGCGGTTCCTGTGTCTTTTAAGACACTCACCATGTTGCTCAAAGAGTAAAATCTAGTAAGAATCTTGTCGGTAATTAATAGGGTTTCAATTGTATGTATCTGACCAGAGATGTTAATGACAACCCAAAGTACAATAGAAGTGTTCGATACCCACCGTATACAAACACAACAGTACCAGCCATTACACAATAAAACAACACCTAGGACAACAGGAACTATTTCAATATATGTATCACTTAAATGACAAAAACAAGTGTTACATTTCGATGAGATTAGAGGGATATCCATTTTGTACTAGACAAACACGCTTAAGTTTCATTTTATAATGCTAGCTCAAAACAGTCCATAGGTAGACGTGTTGCTCCACTCGAGTCTTTGCTCTTACCCCTTAATGGTGTGTGTTTAGATGAGAAGCAGGAAATACTAATTACTTCAGTTTGACCCGACTGGCGATTTAATCTATACATAATCTAAGACATTCGAGGCGAGCAAATTTTCTTTTTTTATATCCTATCAAATTGACATCCAATTGGATGATATTACGAAGATGATATAGATTTACTGATTTGAAATGAATAGTTGCCTCAGTGAGAAAACTGAAGATGACAATCGATCTTTTTATATTTACGTAGATATTTTCTTTACTCTATCGTCGACAAGACTTTTATCGGACTTAGCATTATATATAAGTAACACGGCGATTGTCATATAAGAAGCAGTAACTTCTAATCCTTCACGAGCACCCAAGTTCACTCCCAGTTTTTTGTGAGGTCCGTGTTGCTCATTGTTTTAGTTTTCTCTGTTGTGTTTTTGTGTTTTGTTTGTCTTCGTCCTGCTAAATACAAGACAATGTATAATGTATCTTGTGGGAGGCAGGAACTGCATACTTTCGCGGGCGCCTGGGTTCATGCTCGGTATTTTGTGAGGTCTATGTTGTTCATAGTTTTAGTTTTCTGTGTTGTGTTTTTGTGTTTTGTTTGTCTTCGTCCTGTGTCTTGTGTGTCCAATGTTGACAGTGTATCTGGATTGTCCATTCGAAATAGATTTCTCATCGCATATCACATCACTGGCTTCGCATTCAAAGCGATATTGCACTGAGAAATCAAATCTCGGAAATTAAATGAACGATAGTACATATATATATCACGTTAGTAGACAATAGATAATTAGCATATGTAAAGATCAAAAGGAAAATGTAAATCATCGATAGAACAGTATAATATAGATACCAATTCATCTTATTTTATATCTATGCTTTTATTATATTCACAGGTATCATCTTTTTTTTAATTAAAGTAATCAGAGAATTTCCTCAAAATAACTAATATGAAATCAATGTTGATCAATCATTACAAATACAGTGTTCATACTACCTCCGTGAGGGTAACATAGGACTGCTGAATAACAGGAAAGTAGGAAGAAAGTCACAGATGTCAACATGACCTGAAACTTAAATAAATGTTTCATATTAATAATATTGTAATATGGTTTACTTATAGAACTTGAGAAAACAACATACTGTGTACAGTAAGATTAGGTTTATACAGTAACATATACATGGCTAAATATCAATTGTGAATACTCTACCTCCTTAGCTAGTAGTCAGTTATCTACGAATATGTATCGAGTTTTGTTTTCGTAGTATACCTTTGCATAGTGTTACGATTTAGGAGTTAGGCATATGATAATTGATTGTTTGTATGTGTATTTATTAAGTTTTGTATGTGCTACTCATGATTTACTTTTTCTTGTTCAGTTGTTATTTCATTCGTGTATCATGTACATCTGTCTGAGTAGCACAGCGCGTATGTCTGTATGAATGGACTTTTTACATTTCAGGCATCGTAATCGCGAATATTCATTGTATGTATATAGTTATTTTATATGGGAAAGTCAGTTTGCATGGTTAAGATAAAGTTCGTCCTCATTGTTTGACCAAAGAAAAAAAGGGGGGGTGCTACGACAGTCCCATCTTTATTTCTCCTTATAAACCCTGTGTCACATTTTCTTACCTATTTCATTCATTTACGCTAGACTTATATATTGTACTTGGGTTTGTTTTCCATAAGGGTAAGCTTTATTAAGCCCGTTTTCACTTCCTCGTCGTCTTGACTAGCTGCGGAGCCGTAGCTCTTTATTGTCATTTTTTGTTTTGTTTTTGTGTTTGGCAGACCAGTCCGTCAAATAAAAAAAAAGAAAATAAAAGGACCATAAAGAGCTACGGTTCCGCAGCTACGCCTTGACATGACAAACAGCCTTTCATACTTTCCGCCAATTCTTGTCTGTAATTTATAGTGCGCATGTGTTATCGTTTTAAATACGCATGCGGCCCTGTTACGGTAAAAAAAAACCGTGGGAACTTCCGGAGTAACCAACCAATCAGCGGCGTTTGACCCATATCCAGGTGTGGACCCTGTGTAATATAAACGCCAAACGTCTGCAACTGAGGAGAGACACTTTCACCTGAGACCAAGGCAGTTACACCTGGGCACCTTGTAATTAACCTGAGCGCTGCCAGCTTCGATATAGATATCGCTTATTTTTCCAGTACTGTCTCTGTTATCTAGATTGGTATGTTCCCCTTAAAATAGAATATTCCGACCGGTGACCTATATATTTTTACTACGTCCGTACGACTAACTTGACATTTGTCCAAAAGGGGGTTCCCGGTATTTTCATAGCGCTCAGTAGGATTTTATATTGTATTTGTTAAATTATCAATTGTTATTATAATAAACTTTAATGAGAATCCATTCCATATCTTTGTTATTTGCTGTACAAGTATGACACATTGAATTTTACCAGTGCCATGAGATTATGCAGATTACGCTACCAGTAATAGAAATAACCCACTACCAGGGTGATTATACTACCAGTTTATATACCTATGTCGTTACCACCTCAGTGGTGCCGCATTATGTTGTTCTAGACCAACACACTTAGTTGGATTTTCAGTGTTAGCTCAATGAAACAACAGATCATGGATAGACATATCGCTCCGCACTGACATAATGTCCTGATTCAGTCTTTGCTCTTTCTCCTTAATGATGTGTTATTAGCAGGGAAGCAACAAATACCCATTTTAAAGTAGGATTCACCCGACCCGTGCTCGAACCCACGATCCACCGCACTTGAGGAGAGCAA
>MJUT01039678.1:28783-39482 GCA_002080005.1 Gigantidas platifrons
GTGTTGAAAATCAATCGTTATTTTAATATTCAATTTCACCTTCCAACATTTTCAAACCTTCCGAATGAAATATTATATCATTATATTTCGGGCCAACGTCGACATGTATATATATATATACTTCTAGTTATATTGTTCAAATATTTACCTCGTGTAAATTTTTGTAAGAAAATTCAGCAATACCTTTATTTTTCTTTTAAAATATTTTAATTTCATTACCTATTGAAATATTGTATTTCGTATCACCAAATGGGTTGCATTAAGATTCAATATCAATGTATTTGTATCTATCTTTTTGTAGATCGGACGCAATGTAGATCGGAACCACACTGTAATTTTCTATTGTATTAATATCACAGTGTGGGAACGGAAGTGTATAGTAAATAAACAACTTCGATATTTGTGATGGTATATAGCGACGATCCATCGCTTGCAGGACTGTAAAAATATTACATCAGGTAAGATTTTCTAATGGTTTTAGCTTATACAAAGCAACCAAAGTTTTAATTTGCTTTACGAAGGTCCATGTGTATATGTGATGCATGAAACACTGCAATAATGCTGCAAAAGTAAGATAAAATGTCCAAAAAATACCACCGATCAGTAGAGGTTTGAGTGCCTGTTTTGTTTGACAGCTTTTTACAAAATATTCGAAAATGTTATGATATTGAAATATATGTTTTTTAAAAGCCTTTCATATATACTTTTGACATGCAAAGACAGATTTTTGTAAGTTGTATCAATGCCGAGAAAGTTTTGGTCAAAGATAGTGATGCAAGAATTGCAGTGTATAGGTACTTGTTGGCAATCAGATATGTAGTGGATAGTCGCTTGTAAACACAGTATAGTCGCTTGATTTTCTCTTTCAATACAATTTCATAGTTAAGTGTATCTGAAGCGTCCAAATGTTTAGCAATCAGTACTTTGACGATCGAGAGGATAACATCATTATCTTTGGGGAAAAAATATTTGTCAAGAAAAAATATGACGTTACTTAGGCAATAGCCAACATACCTGTTCTAGTGTATAACTCATATTTTATTATATTTTGAATAATAAATTAAACAGTGCTGATAGTTTTGTAATAACTATTACCTACCCGGGTGTCTACAAAATAATACGTTTTTTCCGCTTTACATACTCGTCCCTTCTTTGCTTGTTTTGCATCAACAGGTTTGTACTTTTTATTAACCAATAAGGGGCCCGGATGGCTCAATGAGTTAGGTCGTTGGATCTAACAACTCATACAAGCCTGGCTTTGTATATTACAAAACGGGTGCACTCGACTCGCAATCGCAAGTGATAAAGTTTACCAGTTGCCTGTCAATGGTCGGTGGTTCTCTGCGGGTACTCTGGCTTCCTCCACCACTTCAAGTGGTCGCCATGATATAGTTGAAATATTGCTGAAAGTGGCGTTAAACACAAAAATTTAAATTAACACTCATTCTATTAACTTATTACTGTCAATGCAGTCAGTTTAAGGGTAAAATTGTTAAGTTACAATATATGCTAGAACTTACATGAAAATGCATTTCTCATAATTTTCTCATTGCAGATTGTTACAATGGACGAATCATTTGAAATAGAGGGGATTGAAGAAGCTGTAGTTGCGATTGAAACAGAACCCACGTTATGTGAATGTGACGATTGTGTCTCTAAGACTAAAATGAAATCAAATCTCTTCCGCCATTTACATACACGACATTGCCAACCTAATGATGAAGGCAAGTCTGAACAGACAAGACATGATATCATCATAAAGCTTACATACTCTCACTCAAACAGCAAAATTAAAAAAACAAAACAAAATGACGGATACAAAAGGATTTCAAAACCGAATAAGATGCGCTTGTAAAACACTGATGCCCCCGTCCCAATCTTTGACATAGACAGACGGACAGGGCAAAAACTATATGCCCTCGAATCTTCGATTCCGGGCAATTAAAATGACGGACAACACAAGTGATGATAAAACTGTTTAAAATGACGGACACTCAAAAATTACGGACAACAAGCGATAACAAAACTCTATAAAACGACCTGTGACATCGTGGCGTCGTCGATTTCACAGGGAAAAAATCCAAATAGGTTTTTTTTTTTAATATTATCCTGTGAAAGAAAGTCCAAATTATCAAAATCATCAAAATCGATGGTTTTAATTTTCTGTGTGTTATGCACACATTTTTATTGTCACTTTCGATTCTTTCACAAAATTTTGAAAGCGTTAAATCCTCCGAAGGATTCATATTTTTAGTCATCCAAATCCATTTTTCTGTTCACCGTTCGAAAACGTTTTCTCATCTGGCGCGGCTCTTGCAGATTATGAAGATTTCCCTCCAACTAGGAGGGCGTTTCCGTGGGAGATCTGATTGAGGTCGCTAACTTTGATTGACGTCGCAAGATACAAGTGCCTTATTGAACAAAGTTGCTCGTGCACCATCAGATATTTTGATAGGCCAGACTCGTTCTGCGACCTCGTCGTATGGCCTACCACAATATTTGATGATACACTCGCCTTTTTGTTCAATATATGTAACATAGCTAACGTTTAAGTTTAAATATTTGGCATACTTATCATAAAGACACCGACTATAATTAAAGGCATCTTTTGTGCATTTGTCAAGCATATATTGACTTAAAACTTTCGTATGGTATAACAGTGATATTTGTGTATATAATAGTCACATTGTCTAGTTAAACTGTACTTTATAAACTATAATAATGCATGTTTAAAATCATCTTTTGATATTAAAATGCGACAACTTTAGTGATCTGTAGCTGAATCTTTTACACACGGTTAAAGTAACATCTTAGATCTTGTTGAAATGATTATAAAGAAACTAAGAACGCAATTATAGCGCTATATACGTCAATAATATTTCCAAATTAAAATAAATTTAAAAAAAAACTTACCATATTTCAAACGCTACATAAATATACATGTCCAGCAAGCAATGGATCGTCGCTATGCACCATCACAAATACCGAAGTTGTTTATTTCCTATACACTTCAGTTCCCACACTGTCTTACCTTATACAGGAATCAATAGTGAATCGGATTTACCTTCCTGGTTTATTACTAAATTTACTGACTCGGTAATACAGGTAAAGTGCCTGTTAAATTAAATTAAACTAAAAGTAGATTGTAACAACGGAGCAATATAAGTTTATTTGGAACCCATGCAATAGAAACCATTGGTTAATTAGGATAGTGAATTTCGAATTTTCGATATTGAATCTCGAATGTCAAATATTGAATCTCGAATGATCCGTCTGTGCTTTCGTACTTAATTGCTTCTTCTAATCTATTTTTTTATTGATGACATCGTATTTGAACCACTGAACTGTAAGCAATCATTGTCTTTTATTTTTCTCTTGGTATTAGACA
Source organism: Gigantidas platifrons (assembly GCA_002080005.1). Lineage (NCBI taxonomy): Eukaryota > Metazoa > Mollusca > Bivalvia > Mytilida > Modiolidae > Gigantidas > Gigantidas platifrons. The sequence continues at coordinate 32,172 of MJUT01039678.1, forward strand.
TGAACAGAGGATACAAAATTCCAGCATATCTTGCTATAATCTTTCAAAATATAAAATCTGGAACTGAAAATACAGATAAACAGAACGAATACAAGTATATAACAAAATGATACGACTAAATGGCAGTTATATTGTTGGTTTATCTTGTCAAGAGTCCAAATCGAAGGTTAATTAATCCTCGTATTACTTGTCAAAACTTGTATGCCTGGAATATATAAATCCAATTCGACTTAATGGTTAATTAAAGATTTAATAAAATGAAAAACAAAAATACTACACGGTCGGCACAATTCTAAAATCCAAAGCAAAATCGTTGCTAGTTAACTTTCCTGTCTTGGTAAAGAGTGGCGGGATTAAGCTAATTTTATAGTCGCAACCCCCCTCTCCTCCCCCCTTTAGTGAAAGGATGTACCCATACCTTAATTAAATGATTTCTCTATTGTAGAATTAAAAAAAAAACAATTCCGGTAACAGACACTACATGAATATCAAGCGATGAAAGAATTTTTTTTTTATTTATCAACACTTGAGTTGTGGATGTGCATATCATGTGATATTACTAATGTAGCGAAATTATATAACTTTACCGATTTGAAATTATGATCTATAATATTTGCAAAATGTATAAAAATCAAATATTAAAAACAATGCATACTAATTATAGGATATCCGGTTCCTTTGTATCTGGTTGTGCCAATATGTTTTACAAAATCATTTCAATAGTAATCACGGAAATATTTAAACTACGAAACAATTATAATTATAAAATATTGATGTGGTAAGTTAATATTGTTTATCTTTATCTCTCAATATTTCTGAGTTAATGATTGTTCTTTAACGCCAAGTGAGCAATTGTTCAGCTTTATAAGGACGAGAATAATTTATATCATTAGATGAGATGATAATGATCATGTCCACCTTGTACTAGACCAATACCATTTTTTAGGCTAGCTCACTGAAACAACAGTCCGCGAGTAGACATGTCGCTCAACTTGGATACATTTTTCTGATTCTGAGTCTACCAGTCTTTGCTCTTACTCGTTAATGCTGCGTGCTTAGCGGATAAGTAATAAATACCAATTTGACCTAACTTGGGATCGAACCCACAATCTGCCGCACTCAAAGCGAACACGCAAATCATTACTACACTGATGTAGTTTTATGTACTTCTGTGAATAATTTGTTTATTTTTCCAAATTAATATATTTCATCTCTTTTAGTTTATAAGGTGTTCAAATAATATTTTTCATGGATTTCAACTGTTTATATTCATAATTTGTAAAGTAGGGACAGTACAATAGCGGAGTCAATGAATGCTCGTAGTTAAACGACTACTAGCTACTGCTAGGAAGGCATAATATGTTGGTAAAAGAACATTCCTCTTTGGACAAAACAAAATCATAACTGATACTAATAACAGATTTAATATCAATCAGTCATAAACATATAATTGGAGTTTTTGTTTCGATATTTTATGAGGGAAGTTTGAAGAAACCAAAGAGGTTATCACAAGTCATGAAGTTATCACAATACAATGGCCAAAGAGGTTATCACAAGTCGTGAAAGGAGTACAAACAATACAATGGCCAAAGAGGTTATCACAAGTCGTGAGGTTATCACAAGTCGTGAAAGGAGTACAAACAATACAATGGACAAAGAGGTTATCACAAGTCGTGAAAGGAGTACAAACAATACAAAGGCCAAAGAGGTTATCACAAGTCGTGAAAGGAGTACAAACAATACAATGGCCAAAGAGGTTATCACAAGTCGTGAAAGGAGTACAAACAATACAATGGCCAAAGAGGTTATCACAAGTCGTGAAAGGATTACAAACAATACAATGGCCAAAGAGGTTATCACAAGTCGTGAAAGGAGTACAAACAATACAATGGCCAAAGAGGTTATCACAAGTCGTGAAAGGAGTACAAACAATACAATGGCCAAAGAGGTTATCACAAGTCGTGAAAGGAGTACAAACAATACAATGGCCAACAAAAGACAAAATTACAAACAATAATATGCAATCTACTACCCAGAAAACTAAAGATTGAGCAACACTATAAACTGGTGGTGAACTAGGGTGCATCGAAAGCACTTCCAGCTAGACTAATGACAATCACCGTGCTGCTATCAATAATTTGTTCTTTTAATCTTATCTTGAAATCATTGTTGTTGCTTTGCTCCTTTGGATGATGATGATGATGATTCGGTGTACTGTCCATAATATTGATATTCCGTTTATTATATGACAGAGCTGGATTCGGAAAACAAATTGAACCTATTTTCATCATCTTGCGTGAAACATATCTTTCAAATTCAAAACGACAATCACATAGGCATACTAAGAAACTTAGTATCCCACAATTACAAGAACAGCTATGTCAAGCAGTATAAATGATTCCTAGCCATTTTGTTTTTATTGGAATAATCAAGCAGTCCAAATTATTCCTCGCCAGCTTTGGTGTTATTTGTATATTCTCGAAGGTTCTAAATATACTATTTAAATATAATTGTTCAATTGGTTATGTGATCTAATGAGTATGTGTATGATAATACTGGATACTAGAGCGTTGGAAGACTATGGTGTTTGTTACAAATTACCTGTCAATACTCTAGAATGTATGTTATAAATCCACATTAAGTCATTGACACATTAATGGGTGACATGTGTGGAGCAGGGGAATTCTAGTTCCCTTCAGAAGCAAGTATTTCTACTTAGTTGTATGCCGTGTTCTCTGGTAATTTTGTACTTTTTACCTTTGTATTTTTGCTCAAGGACCACCATATCTGAAGTATCATATAAATTGAGAGATGCATACGCCATATGCAGGTGTTACTGGATTGCTACTACATATAAATGGAAAGTTAAGTCTGTTGGTTCTCTACTTTTTTCGAAGTGAATATAAAAACATTCGTTATACCGGTACTTGGATAAACAAAATTTCCTTCAATAATGTTTTCAAGATCTAAATTACACCATAAATGAAATAGATATCGCTATCAAGTAATTAACAACTTCTGTGTCGTGAAGATTAAATATATATGAATAATATTCAAGATATATAATATATAAAGTTATTCAGCCGGTTATATGTGAGGGTTGGCATTATGAGAAAAGTACTTACAGGAACCCATCATTCCACTAAGAGGGGAGGTTTGGGCCCTTAAAACTAGTTTTACCTCGATACTTTTTATTGAAGTGCCTGTACCAAGCCAGGAAGGTGGTGGTCATGTGTGTGGGTGTCAAATTTGCCTATTCTTTGATTTTGTTTTCGGATTTTGGAACTGTTTCGCTGACAGTATGGTAGTTTTTCCCCTCATTTTATTGGTTATTAAACCCACGTCATACCAACATATTATATACGAGTCATGAAAATATTTATTGCAATACTAAACTGATATACCGGTATTCTATAGTTTTGGACACTACACAACTTCTACATATAAAATACAATAAGAAAGTGTCAAAGTCTAATGCAAAAAATTGAAAAAGGTAGTTTTGTAACCGTAAGAATACCTATTGTTGATAGGGCATCTGGTGATCTACCACGATTATTGTGTAGAGTTGATGATATTATTGGTAAAGATGCAAGTTTGTGCAAATTATCATGTGAATTTGGTGTGTTAAATTCATGTTATGATGGGTGATATAGAACTTTTGGCACGTAAAGTTGAAACTTCGCATTGGAAAAAAAGAAGAAATTTCTCTACATGCTGCTGCAAAGCAAACAAGTTTTTCTCTTGCAAGCAAAAGATGTAAATGCAGGGGAACATGCATTAACAAAACATGTAAGTGTAGAAAGTCCAGCGTTCCTTGTAACAGCAAGTGTCACTCTGGGCGTGCATGCGAAAATGTGATTCAGGTAGACAATTATAATTGCATTATAGTTCAAATACTGTTTACTTTTCATGAGGTGATGGTGTTTTGTTTAAAGTAATAATAATTATGATAAATGTAATTTGTAAAACTCAATAAAAGTTTATGATATAATGTTTGTATTGAAAAAACCCCATATGGTCTAAATACCCGTATGGTCCAGCTCGTACTAGACCGTATGAGTATACGAGTATACTCATACGGTCCGGACCGTACGCGTACGGTCCAAATACGCGTATGGTCTGGAACATAGGCACACAACTAACATTGGAAACAATTGGCAAAAATTGATTTGTCAGTACTCATGAGTTCTGTAACAAGTCGGTTCTTTGGTTTTCAAACTTAAAATATTAAATGCTTAAAACGCTAGACCTCAACTGATTTAGCCTAGCATGTGTATACATGTATATTAGTGTTTGTTCTTCGATCGTCTAATTCCCTCTTAGTATCTTCATACAAACTATTCTTAAGGTGGTATTGAGTATGTACTCTCGAATGTTTTGAACGTTTTTACTTTTCGTACTTCCTGATCATGATTTAAGTTACCGAATTGCCATCTGGTTATGCACTTAATACATTATGAGTATCTGAATGTCCTTCCCACATTGATACCAGTAGTATCCCCTCTTATATAAGGCCACCTCTTCTGGAATGATTAGGTGTCCTTGTAAGAAGGGGTGACATCTCTTTAATTAGTATTTTACTATCTCAGTGTATCTATAGAATCTTGCCTGTTAAGAAGGGTGGTCTTTGGCGAGAGGGTTCCTATGCAATGGGGACTAATGGCGTGGGTTCGCGCCCGGCTTTACAAATTACAAAAAGGGTGCACTCGACTCGCAGCCGCAAGTGATAAAGCTTGCCAGTTGCTTGTCCATGGTCGGTGGTTCTCTCCGGCTTCTTCTACCAAAATAAAACGTCTATGACTATGGCTATTGGGCCCTTCAGAGATTCACATAACTTTTTCTGGCTCTCCGGGCCCCGGGCCGATGTACCGGCTGAACCCCTCTCCGATAGATCCTGATGACATGAGCAAGGCTTGATATATGTTTCTTTTTTTTGGTTTTTGTTTATTTTGTGTTGAATTAATAGCAACATATAAAAGACAGTCCATATTCAACATATATTCGTTCTACATGTGCTTGTTTTAATATTACAGGGTGTCATGGTATTAACAGATCGAACACAGTTATTTACGCTGATATTGGAGATACAGTAATATTGGCCTGCAATACTTCAAGCAACAATCAAACAACTGGTGTTACTTGGAGAAGAAATGGCAAACTTTTATCTGATGGAGGCAAAATCAGCCATTTCATTAATGATACCGACAACATATCAATAGTCGGTGATCCTTCAATCGGAGAATACAATTTGAAAATATCAAATCTGACTAGCAATAATTTCGGCAACTACACTTGTGAGGCTGCGATTGATGGAAATACCTCAATCACTTTTCATGAGATTAAATGATTTGATTATCAGGTGGTTGTATAATAATACATTAAATAATGCAATTGGATTAATGATCAGGCTGAGTAAAAAAAATTGAGACAGTCTACAGAAATTTTATTAATCAATAACATACAGTCCATGTAGCACAGCTATATAAAAAACATAAAGCACATGACATTACATACAGTTACAAGAAGTAGATAGACAATGTATAATAGTCCTAGTGTGTAGCATTTAATTGAATCATTTGACTAAAAATATGCTTGTAATATTGGTTTTTTAGCTCACCTGGCCAAAGGCCATGTGAGCTTTTGTCATGGGTAAGCGTCCGTCCGTCCGTTAGCTTTTCACATTTAACTCTTCTTCTCCGAAACCACTGAACAGATTTCAACCAAACTTGCCAAAACTGTTCATTGGATGGTCCTCTACCAGATTTATGTTTTTGGTGTAGATCGGAAATTCAACATGGCTGCCAGGGCCAATAATGTGTTCTGATTGGTTGAAACCTTGAAAATCTTCTTGTCAGAAACCACTAAACCAATTGAATTGTGACTTTGCAGGAATGATCACTGGGTGGTCCTGTACTAAACTTGTGAATCGTTTGCCGATCGGAGATTCAAGATGGCCGCCATGACTCGGCTTAGTTTAACATAGGACCCTATGGGAATTTCACATTTTCACCTTTTTTTCTGAAACCACGCAACAGATTTGAACCAAACTTGGCAGAAATGTTCATTAGATGGCATATACAAGATTTTTGTTTTTGGCGCTGATCGGAAATCCAACATGGCTGCCAAGGCTCATAATGTGTTCTGATTGGTCGAAATTTTATAAATCTTTTTGTTAGAAGCCACTTAGCCTATTGAATTGTGACTTTACAGGAATGATCATTGGGTGATCCTGTACTAAACTTGTGAATCATTTCCTGATCGGAAATTCAAGATGGCCGCCATGACTCTACTTAGTTTAACATAGGACCCTATGGGAATTTCACATTTTCATCTTTTTTTTCTGAAACCACAACAGATTTGAACCATACTTGGCAGAAATGTTCATTAGATGGTCATATACAAGATTTTTGTTTTTGGCGCTGATCGGAAATCCAACATGGCTGCCAGGGCTCATAATGTGTTCTGATTGGTCAAAATTTTTAAAATCTTCTTGTTAGAAACCACTAAGCCAATTGAATTGTGACATTACAGGAATGATCATTGGGTGATCCTGTACTAAACTTGTGAATCGTTTGCTGATCGGAAATTCAAGATGGCCGCCATGACTCGACTTAGTTTAACATAAGACCCTATGGGAATTTCACATTTTCATCTTTTTTTCTGAAACCACGAAACAGATTTGAACCAAACTTGGCAGAAATGTTCATTAGATGGTCATATACAAGATTTTTGTTTTTGGCGCTGATCGGAAATCCAACATGGCTTCCAGGGCTCATAATGTGTTCTGATTGGTCAAAATTTTTTAAATCTTCTTGTTAGAAACCACTAAGCCAATTGAATTGTGACTTTACAGGAATGATCATTTTGCCGATCGGAAATTCAAGATGGCCGCCATGACTCGACATAGTTTTAACATAGGACCCTAATGGAAAAAATGTTTAAAAGTCTTCTCCTCTGAAACCAGCAGGTCAATTTAAAGCAAATATGGCATGAATGGTCCTTAGGTGGTCAACTTTCAAAATTATGTCCTGTGAACCCAACCTCCATCCAAGATGGCCGCCATGAGCAGACATAGTTTTAACATAGAACCCTATGGGATTTGAATAGTAACTTAGATGTATTCGGCATGCAGACATTCTTAAGAGGACTTAGTTATGTCAGGTGAGCGATACAGGCTCATCTGAGCCTCTAGTTTTCAAACTTATGCGCAAACGAATAAAACACACTAAACAAATTAATACATTTGTACATATAAATAATACATAAAATATCATATTTGTAGACATTGTATACAGTTACACAAAGTAGACA
>MJUT01039678.1:57810-72676 GCA_002080005.1 Gigantidas platifrons
CATATGATTTCGTCATTTTGAACACTGACATTTTGAAATATTTGTCACGTGACTTCGAGAGAACTACTATTACCGCAATGTATCATGGGAGATGATTTGCATATATGATCTGACCTTGTCCAAAATAGGGGGAAACGTAAGACATGCTCTTTCCGAAGCCTGCGGATAACACTGCCAAATGAATCTTTTCTATCCAACATATTTTGTATTATTTCCTTCTGCTCTGATTTGAGCTGTAGATGGAACTGTTTGTCCTGCAGAATACACTTTATATCGTCTTGTATGTTTGTTTACGTATGCAAATTTGGCGCACTGCATTTAGTATCTCCCATCATGCAATGCATTGCTGTCATCTTTCAGTTAGTATCGCGAGATCACGTTAAAAAAATGGCAGTGAAATGACCAAATCATCGGGTGTAAGGAAAAAACGTGCTGTAATCGAGTGTAACACCACTCTCTGAGGGTAAGATGGTTATGAATGAATAGAAAAATGATTGGTGAAGCGATATATATTAGGGTTTTGGATAGAAAATAAAATCTGATAGCCACAAAACGTGGAAATGTGCTACAAATGAGATGCGGAAAAAAAATCTGCTGTTTTGCTTATGGCAAGCGCTCTGACGTTCAACGACAACATCAAGTTCTAAATGGTCGTCGAACGGCAGAGGAATCTCGGACTATTCCTAATAATGTAGTGTTATTACTTCTTTGGTGATTTCTCTCTGTACTTTGTTGTAATATATAGTTAGGATCAGGTCAGGGATTTTCTGTAGGGGCTGGACAGGTGGTTAAACGTCCAGTGGATGTGATGAACTCTCCTACAGCTTGTAGTATTTTCTTATGTGTTTCAGTGTCTTGTTCTTCTCGAGTTAAAAATATTTCTATTGATGGCTTTGTTATTCCGATTAATTTATTAGTATTGTTTTGTAATATTTCTCGTTGTCTTTCATACTATTTAAGGCTGATTATGATCCATAATTGGCTTTCTCTCTCTTCAAATCGTCAGAATCGGATCGGGTGGTACCTGTTCAAAGAAGCATGTGACGAGTTCATAGTTGTAAAAAAACACGTTTATCCTTCAACTATTCATTTGAAGTTTTTGTATCTAACAAAGTTTTATCATATTTAAGCTTGAACAACGCTGTATTTCGAAATAAACTATTGTTTTCACAGAGAAATTCGTGTAAATAAAGCGACATCGCTGTACGGCAAATAGCAAAGTATCTATTCCCTGTACAGTAAACAACTATTCGCCGTACAATTTATCCGCTTGATTTACATGAATTTCTCTGTGAAAACAATAATTTATTTCGAAATACAGTGTTGTTCAAGCTTAAATATGATAAATCTTTGTTCTACAAAAACGCAGTGATTTAGCTAGCGCTCGTCACTTTCATCATTGACGATTGATTTCCGAAAGTGACGAGTATTCCCCGTACCCAATTCGTCACTTGAATTTTCAACAAAAAAATCGTAGCAAAAATGTTTGTAACAATCCATTCTTTTTCATTTGCTGATTAAAACTAATTAGGCCTAGTCACAATAATGACAATTTTATTACATTTTACAAGCCAATCAATGGATTATAGAATTTGTGTTTTGATTGCATAATCTTTGATCTCACGGACACCTGGTTTGATTTACCTGGTATTGATAATGATCCCGACAAAGAATTCAATCAACGATAATGATTTTTTTATAGTTATCATTAGGGCATGTTCTCAAAATGCCACAGTATGTATTTTAAATGGACATATTTTTGTAATCGTCATTTTGAGAAAGTCGCCGTCAAAATATATAATTGATTGATTGTAATCGTCATTCATTTTACTATATTCGTCACAATGTCCGCCACAACAAACTATTTTTGCCACGTTTCATTTATGAAAATGTCGACATCATGTTTACTGAAATCTTATTTTGAAAGTGGTTTTCTCGAAAAGTCAGAAACTTAAAAATAAAAATGGCGCGATCAACAGGAGTTCGCAATCCACCGAAGCTACTTTTTTTAACCAAACAAACTTTTGATATATTTATTCTCATTTCTGTGAAATGAAATCTTAGTTCTCATATATGCCAAGGCCACCATGCACTGCACGAGGACGCACAGGTTTTTTTTTATCGATCAGCATCCAGGTAACAATTACGTTCTATTTATAGAATTATTTACAAATAGACATGTGTCTGCAATTAAAAAAAAATAACTACAGTATTTTTATTTTTATTCCAATTGTTGCATTTTGATTATGAGGTCTGAGAAATAATTATTTATTTTACANTGCCCCTTTTTATACCTCAAAATTGCTAAATATTTGGTTTCCAGATGATAACTTGGGAACAAATAGTCAGATTGAAACTAGGTTTGGAATGTAAGTGTATCTCATGAATATCTAGGTCAAGTTCGATAGCGATCATTTTTCGACAAATCTTACCAGAGTTACATCTATTTTTATACTTTGTCCGTGTGTCCCAAATTGGTTTCCAGATAACTTGTGAATGGAAAGTCAGATTGAAGCTAGGTTTGGTATGTAAGTGTATCTTATGAATATCTAGGTCAAGTTCGATAATGACAATTTTTCGACAATTTTTACTAGAGTTGTGCCCCTTTTTATACCTCAAAATTGCTAAATATTTGGTTTCCAGATGATAACTTGGGAACAAATAGTCAGATTGTAACTAGGTTTGGTATGTAACTGTATCTCATGAATATCTAGGTCAAGTGCGATAGCGATCATTTTTCGACAAAATTTACCAGAGTTACATCCCTTTTTATACTTCAAAATTGCTAATATTTTGGTTTCCAAATTATAACTTGTGAACAAAAAGTCAGATTGAAACTAGGTTTGGTATGTAAGTGTATCTCATGAATATCTAGGTCAAGTTCGATAATGATGATTTTTCGACAAATCTAACCAGAGTTACTCCCCTTTTTTTACTTCAAAATGGTCCTTGGATGGTCCCCTTTCAGAATTATGAGTGATACAGGCTCCCCTGACCCTCTAGTTTACAGTAGTTTCAAAATTTAATCTTACGATGTAACCATGGCGTCGGGGGACCAGTGGCCAACTGCCTTTTATTTCTGTGAAATGAAATCTTAGTTCTCATAATTAATATTTATTATTTAATATGGTCATTGATATGCCAAGGTTGGCCATGCACTGCACGAGGACGCACAAGTTTTTTTTATCGATCAGCATCCAGGTAACTATTACGTTCTATTAATAGAATTATTTACAAATAGACATGTGTCTGGAATTAAAAAAAAATAACTACAGTATTTTTATTTTTATTCCAATTGTTGCATTTTGATTATGAGGTCTGAGAAATAATTATTTATTTTACAACTTGCTTCAGTTTTTGACGTATGTTCTATATATTCATTACCTACACAGAGAAGTTGGACCATTGGGCAAATTATCAGATACACATTTTTTTTCTGCTGAAGACTACACAAATACGAGTTTTTATAATTGTTGTGGTACTAGACCAAAGCACAGTAACATTTCAAAAAGGGTGGGGAGGTAATTATTACAATTTGTTTGGTATTAGACCAAAGCACAGTAATATTTCAAAAAAAGGGGGGGAGTATTACAATTTGTGTGGTATTAGATCAAAATAGTGCCAATATTATGTTTTATCAGTTGGTTGCTAATTTGCCGAGTATGTTCCCATCCTAGGAAGTTTTCATAGCTTTTCAATCTCCAGGGTTAGAAATTAACTTTTGTAGTTACTAGCCCAAAGGGCTAGTAGAAGATATCAATCACTAGTCCTTAGAAATCCCAACTAGTCCTGTAGATGCGGCGAGCACCCTTCAGGATGCGAGTTGGCTAAGGGGGTCTGGGGGTATGCCCCCCCCCAGATAAATGTTGAAAATCTAGATGCAAAAGCCTGCAATCTGAGAGTTGTTTGGAGTGAAAATGTCTTTCTCAAAAAGACAGTTTTGAGGGTGTTTTTTTCCTTCAAATATGAAAATAATGAAATTTGATATGATTGCCAATGAGATAGCTACCAAAGAACACAGGACAATGATTTCACAGTTTAGCCCTTCAATGATTAGCAAAACCCATAATACCATGAAGCAAACAAAATACTGTAAATGTCATACCCTTTCATAGCACTTAAATTGTAGTTTTTATTTTTAAGTCAAAAATTTGTTATTTAAACAGATCAATAAATACATTTATCAATACATCAATTTTACATAGTTTTAATTGTTACCTACATGAAAATCTGCATTTTATAATCATTTTCAGTACTTTATTACGACAACAAAATATTTAAAACGATATATTTTAGCAAATATTATCATTGTTCTTCTTTTCCCAATCGCCGCGATTTGCAGATCGACATGAAGAGAAGAAACCATAATCTACGTTTTAAGACATTAAGTGTTATTTATTTGAAAATCTGGATTTAATAATCATTTTCAGTACTTTATTACAACATTTGTTTATTTAAAACGATATATTTTAGCAAATATTGTCATTATTCTTCTTTTCCCAATCGCGGCGATTTGCAGATGGACATGAAGAGAAGACGCCATAAATATTTTATAAATGAAATTATATTTTGTCAATGTCAAATTTGTGCTTGAATTTTGGAAAACAACTTAACTATTTCAAACGTTTGTGTGATCCGTCTTCCAAGCGCTTTAAACAACGTAGTTTTATAAGTAATTTTCAAGCGCATGTTTGACACAGTTGTAAAATGGTGTATCATAAAGGGCAGAAACGAACAGGGACAATAACGGCTTTCCAACTCTTCGTGATACATACCGGTCTCTATTTTTTTTACTAGCCCAAGCGAACAAGTACCTAGGAGATATGTGTTGTCCGTGGGGAAAATTACTAGTCTCGGACTAGCGGACAATCGTTAATTTCGAACCCTGATCTCCATTACTAACCAGTAAGGCAAAGTAACTGATTTTAAAACTAAGATCATTACATTCTTGTTTATTCTATTAGAAAAAAAAATGTTCCGCAAAAGTGACTAATGGTCTCAAAATCCTGGCTAAATCCCTGAAAACGTCAAATGAATAGTTGAAGGATAAATATGTTTTTTAACAACTTTGAACTCGTCACCTGCTTCTTTGAACAGGTACCAGCCGGTCCGATTCTGACGATTTGAAGAGAGAGAAAGCCAATTATGGATCATAATCAGCCTTAAATAGTAGCAACATTATTAGGAATCAATATCACAAAACTTTACTTGTCAGCAAAACGTAGAATATAATGAAAATAAGAAGAATTTGACCTTGCCTAACTTCACGTTTGTTTTTCCACCCGCTTCGAGGGTACCTATATCCGGTAGTGATGCTACACAGTGATGTCTAGTGGTTCACATATTTTAACACTCCTCTCAAAACACTGGTGGTTGAATTGTTCAACATTTGCTCTGCAAAGTTATGCTTTTTAAGGCTGAAGGCTTTTCATCAGCTGCTCTTGGTCTGGTGTATGTGTGTTTTGGCAGTTTTTAGGGGTGGATCGATGATTTCAAGTTAGGGAGCGAACTTAAAAGATTTTTGGGGTATTTCGTGTGAAAAATCATGATTTTACGCAAAAAAATCACATTTTTTCCAACATTCATAAAAACTTCAAATAAACTTGAAAATTTAATTAAGCATAATTACTTAATTACCTCTTTGAAGATTAAATCAATACAAAGAAATTAATTTGAATGTGATTTTACTTTCATCACACAGATCGAAACCATTCGATTAAAAGTCATACCGTGTATGTTAATATATATGCTCGACTTTTTCGACGGGGGACTGAAGCCTTCAATCCGCCACTGATCACATACATTTTCCAGATTGCCCATTATTTCTGGATTTTCACTTTATAGACCAACCCCATATTTTTTGTAGTGATTGCCAATATATTGAATAATACCACAGGAATCGAAAATTTTATCAATAAAATACGGTCAAACGTTGTAATTTACTATCCGTGTACCTTTATTATCAATGCTATATATATAGTACGCGGATAGCAGGGATTCAGCCAGGATTTTGAGACCATTAGTCACTTTTGCGGAGCAGAATTTTTTTTTCTAAATATGAATAGACAAGAATATAATGAGCTTAATCTTATAATAATTTACTTTTAATCTAATACCACACAAGTTGTAATAACCCCCTCCCCCCTTTTTTTTTTTTAAATATTACTATGGTTTGGTCTAATAAGTACCACACAAATTGTAATAACCCCCTCCCCCACCCTTTTTGAAATGTTACTGTGCTTTGGTCTAATACCACAATTGTAATAACTCATATTTGTGGTCTCCGGCAGAAAAAAATATGCCTCTGCCAATTTGCCCAATGGTCCAACTAGTAATAAAATATATAGAACAAACGTCAAAAACTGTCGAGTAAATTGTAAAATAAATTATTATTTCTCAGACCAAATCAAATTGCAACAATTGGAATAATAAAAAAATACTGTAGTTATTTTTTTTATTCATTGCAGACACGTGTCTTTTTGTAAATAGTTCTATAAATAGAACGCAATTGTTAACACCCGGATGGAGATCGATCAAAATCGTATGGGTCCTCGTGCAGTGTATTTCAACGAATTGAATGACCAGCCGTTGCATATAAATGAACATATTAAATATGAGAACTAAAATTTCATGTCACATAAATGGGAATAAATACATCAATAGTTCGTTTCCTTAAAAGTAGCTTCGGTGGATGCGTACTCCTAATCCTATTGCATTTTTTATGGTGCCATTTTTTTTTTAAAGTTTCTTTAACCAAAATTTATAACTTTTCGAGATAATCACTTTCAAATTACTTAATGGATACGATAGATTTCAATAAACATGATATTGACATTTTCATAAATGAAACGTGGCAACAATAGTTCGTTATTCCGGACATATTTTTTTCTCGTTATTCCAGACATAGTGACGAATCATGCAATGAATGACGATTACAAAAATATGTCCACTTTCAATACATACTGTGGCATTTTGAGTACATGTCATAACTATAAAAAATATCATTATCGTTGATTGAATTCTTTGTCGGGATCATTATCTTTAACCAGGTAAATCAAGCCAGGTGAGGTCGAAGATTACGCAATCAAAAAAAAATTCTATGATCCGTTGATTGGCTTGTGACATGTCATAAAATTGTCATTGTAGTGACTAATTAGTTTTAATCAGCAATTGAAGAAGAAAAATGGATTTTTACAAACATTTTTCTATGATTTTTTGAAAATTCAAGTGGCGAATTGGGTACGGGAAATACGAATTGGGTACGGGAAATACTCGTCACTTTCGAAAATCAATCGTCAATGACGAAAGTGACGAGCGCTAGCTGAATCACTGGGATAGTAAATTGCAACGTTTGACCTTATAGCATTGATAGTAAAGGTACGCGAATAGTAAATGACAACGTTTGACCGTATTTTATTGAAATTTTTTTCGATTCCTGTGATAATACAGTCCCTGTTTTATTATATACTGGGTTTACCTTGTCCCGATGGTCTTACGGAAACACACCTTGTATAATATCTGATACCTATCGTTTGAATGAATCTGTATTTATACAAACATATGCTATGAACTAATAAAAATAATAATATCCTTTTAAAACAGGAGTGTTAATTACCTTGTGTTCAAGTTATCGATTGTTGACTTCTCCGATGGCACCTTTTTTTTATACCTTTACCTCGTTTCGATGTACTGGGAATTCCCTGTTATGGAGAGCCATTGGGGATAATATGCTTGACTGCTGTGGTGGGATATTTATATCAGATATATTTGAAAGAATTTTTGATTATTTTATTCTGTATAACACACTTTAAAAGATGAAAAAAAACATGTGATTGCCTAAAATGTAAAAAAAACAACAATTGATTTTTTATTTGTTTTTCTTATATTTATTTTTTGATATCATAATTTATTAATAGACAAATCAAAACGGGGGGAAATCAGTTGTTTATAAATAGTTTTAACGTCGCTTACTCATGCCGTATATAACTTTAACGTTGTTTACTCCGGTGTCGTATAACAAACCTTCCCCCCGGATACTTTACTATATAGTAAATGTTCCCCCGGGGAAAAATTTACTATATAGCAAACATTCCCCCATCCATATCCGATCATCTCCCCAGATATTTTGCTATACAAATGTAGTAAATGTTCCCCCTTAATCTGGATATTTATTATTGATTCAGAATTTAGCACCTTAATCATTTTAATTGTCATTTATACCATTCATTATATCCAGTTATGATTAAAAGGTAAAAAAGGACATGCTTTGTATTAAAAAAAAATGTACGGAGCCATTTTGCACATATTCCCCCTATTATTTACGTAAAATCCGAACCATTTACGGTTAGGTAGGAAGGTTTACTATGCGGAATAAATACTATATATAGAAAACGTTCCCCCATGAGGGAAGGTTTACTATATAGTAAATCTTTCAGGGGTTAATCTACTATGGGGGAAGGTTTACTCTATGACACTGGTTGTATTATCGAAAAACAACAAAATTCTCATAATTGTTAATCTGACTTTCCATAGTTTTTTCCTGCACACAGCCGAAAGTGCAACTTTATTGTCATTGGTAACTAGGAAGCTTGATAGCAAACGAACACAAAACAGTTTTCACATGTTCAATAAACGATATCTAAGTTGGTTTTCAAGATTTATCAAATGAGATGGCATACAAAAAATGTATAAGGGTGAAGGAATAGTTGAGATTTATTATTATATATCAGGGTTTTTGTTAGACCTAATAATGTTACGGACAATTGTCCTAAAAGTGGTATTTCCTATCAGTCATTCCCTATTTACTTAACTAAATATTTGTCCTAAAAGTCTTCAAAGTTTAGGTCATTTTCAAAATCTTTAGGCCATTTGCCTAGAAAATGCCCCAAACTGAAACCCTGTATATAATAAAATGGCAAAAGCTTACCTGAAATGCAAACATTTTAAAAAAGTAGGTGATGTAAACAAATCGTGTCGTCAGTGAAACATGACCTGCATTCTCTGACAAATAACAGACTGTACTATGTGACATAGGACAATTAAATATCAAAATACATAACAATTGACTATCATCTATGGGCAGTTAATGAGTAGCCTTTTGATAATTANTAAGTGTAATATATCAAATGGTACAATGAAATATTCATTGAAAGCACATGACTATTATATTGTTTTCATGGCTTGGCTATTACACTATTTGTACTCCTAATTTATATTCCTATATCAATATCCAGTCAAAAACGATATAAGGCATTTGGCAGTCCAATATTTACAAGAATTAATGTCCATGTATATATACAAGCTTTTAATGAAAAATCAGATTTTTCAGCTGTTGGGTTCAGATTGTGAAAAAAATATAAAAATGGCTTTTTATCTTAATATGTAAATTAGTCAGAAAGCTTATTTTCAAAACAAAAAACAATTTCTAACACATTTATTAGCTCACCTGGCCATGTGAGCTTTTGTCATGGTTAGGCGTCCGTCATCTGTCGTCATCTGTCGTCGTCCATCCGTTAGCTTTTCACATTCTGAAACCAGTAAGCCAATTTAAAGCAAACATGACATGAATGGTCCTTAAACGCAGGGTTTCAGATTGCCATCGGTCATCGGCCATTGGCCGAAAATAAATCAAAATGACCGAATATTTTTTGGTCAAGCTGACATTATGACCGATTATTTTTGCTGACTTGTGACAAATTGACCGATGGAATTTTAATGCAATCAGACCAGCAGCGATGTTTTTATTCTGGATAGTGTTTACGACGGCAGCTAAAGTTATTACTTCCCGTGGTAAATGTATTTTGTCTGTTGTTAGTCCAGTTATTCCCAATACTATAAATAAAATTTCCTTCTGTTTTCAACAATTACGTCCAATTTCATTAGTTACAGTACAAAGCACAAGGCCAATCGTAGCATGTGTTACAAACGTATGTTGACTGGTTCCCTAAATAAATTTAACGCGTGTTAGAAAGTATCGATATTGAAGGGAACAAGTTGTATTTGAAAATATTATTTATAACACGAGACTACATGACCCCTTGATGACCCGAATGCTATTCTCTTATCTGGGCATTTATTAATATCAATCAATTTTAATCATTTCGTTTCTAACAATTCGCCTATTTTATTAACAAAAATAAACTATTGTAATGAAAATATCATTTATTAGCAAAGCGTATGAATGGATTAGAGACTTGTGTAACATGCCCTTGTCAATCATGTCATGTGAATATAAACAAAATGGCGGATGTAAACAACACGGCATGCGATATAAAAAAAATACGGTTGAAAACTTATAAATTGACACTACATTGTAGGAATAATGACATTATTTTCTTTAAAAAGGATAAACACAACAAGCAAGCTTGTTATACATTTAAATTTCACTCCGAGATCAAAATGTAACTAAAATCACGATGTCAACAACAAACAACATGCATAACTAAAAACATGTGACGCTATCAAGAAATAAATAAATACCGCTAATAAAATAGAAATTCAAGAACAATTTTATTGAATAAAAATTACAACAATGGAGTATGTGAACTCTTCCAATCTGGACATGTAAACTTCCAAAGCTGCACTTCCTGTCCAAAATGTAGAAGAATATTCCGTTTATTACGAAGTTTGCCAACTTTTTACCTTAATTTTTCCATTCAAATACCCGGTATATACGCTTATCCGATATGCAAATAAACAGGTTTTTTTTCCTTTAAAACTCAATAAATGGTTTGGTGTTTTGCAAGAATATTCGATTATCAACAATATTCTAATTATACGATATTCGAATAGGTGGAGTTGACTGTAACAGGTTAGAACAATCATACACTGAAGTTGAATTTAATTTAAAAAAATCTTTTGATCGCCAGTGCTCTGTATTTCCCCATTTCATTTTGTGTTGTGAATTCCTGGTTTGTACACTCGGTATACAAATTAATTTCTTTGAAATTTACAACTTTTTTGTTTGACCTGGTAAAAAAAACTCGTTTTTTTTAACAGATTTGAACACTGGCAGAGACCCCCAGAATGCAGGATTTGGGGTCTAATTTTTCAAAATTTTCTTGGGGTGGTAACCCCCTCCCCCCTCCTTAGGTTAGGATCACTTTGTGATCCTCAATTTGTCTGTCTGATAACACAAAATTACTTAGGACAAATTGTCTTATAGAAATTGTCTTATATTGGACAGTTGTCCTGTGCTTGTAAAATTGTAGCAGAAACTCTGAAACGGTCAACTTTCAAAATTATATTCAGTGACCCAGACCTCCATCCAAGATGGCTGCCATCAGCAGACATAGTTTTAGCATAGGATCATATGGGAAATAAGTTTAAAAATCTTCTCCTCTGAAACCAGAAAGCCAATTTAAAGCAAACATAGCATGGATGGTCCTTAAGTGGTCAATTTTCAATATTGTGTCCGGTGACCCTGACCTCCATCGAAGATGGCCGCCTTCAGTGGACATAGTTTTAACTATGGGAAATTAAAAAAAAAATCTTCTCCTCAAGCCAATATAGCAAACATGTCATCGATGGTCCTTAGGTGGTCAACTTCCAAAATTGTGTTCAGTGACCCCAATCTGGGTTCAAAATGGCCACCGTCAACGGACATACATGTAGTTTTAACATAGGACCCTTTGGGAAAATTGTTTAAAAGTCTTCTCCTCTGAAACCAGTCAGCCAATTTAAAGCAAACATGGCATGGATGGTCCTTGGGTAGTATACTTTCAAAATTATGACCGGTGACCACAACCTCCATCCAAGATGGCTGCCATGAGCAGACATAGTTTTAACATAGAACCCTATGGGATTTGAATAGTAACTTAGATGTATTCGGCATGCAGACATTCTTAAGAGGACTTATTTATATCAGGTGAGCGATGCAGGCTCACCTGAGCCTCTAGTTAATGAGTGTTTTCCTCTGTGAGGTTCTTCATAGCAATGCAAAATGTATTGTAATATGATAATTTTTCATATTATATAGATTGCTGTGATATACCATAATTTCTGGTCCGTCATGGTTGTGATCTTATGGTAGTTGGATTTACCACTACCTGTGCAATCAGTGCTTATGACCACTAAAGTTGTGAGTTCAAATGAATTTCATCATGAGGTGGTGTATTCGATACCGAACATTATGTGAAAAAGTTTGTCAGTGACTTGGGGCAGGATTAGTGGTTTCCTCCACCAATAAAAACCATCTGCCACGATATAATTGAAATATTGTTGAAAGTGACATTATTAAACACCATAACCCTAATCCTACGATAATTTCTCTGTGAAATAAAATCTTATCTTTTACATGTGAAATAGCAGCTCTCATTCTATATTAGTCATCACAATTATAAAATCTTTAATTTACACCTTGTAAATCACATATCATTTGTTTTTAACATTTCTAAAGTCACAATCAATGTGAAATTTTATAACAGCTAATCCTAAATGTATTTTTGAGATCGGTCACTCTTGAAGTATTTTTATACTATATTTTCAGTCATCCATGGCTCCAAAGTTAACTTTGGATTGTCATATCATTGGTTTTTGTTCACCTGATCCAGAGGCCCAGTAGACCTTTTGTAATGGAAAAGTGTAGGATGATATCGGTCTGTCCGTATGTCATACACTTTCTATGTATTCGACTTCCTCAGCAAAACAAATGTTTCTCTAGTGGTCCTGAAAAAACTAAGATGGCAACAACGCCTCAAAATTTCCAAAACTATTTCAAATGAAGTAACCAGACTGAACAGAAATAGTCCTTTAGAGGTTCTGAAAAAGTGTTTTTACTTTTCACTATAATATCATATATAGGATGATATCATATAACATGTAAGAAATGTATTCACTATAAATAATAACAACAGATTTTACATTGTGTAATGGAAGTTTAAAATTACGATTTATTCCAGATGGAGTAAATTTGTATCTGTATTGAATAGGTATTAGTTCCCGGAAAACATTATTTATACAACAGTAGAGAGTGGCGCCCGGATTGTATTGGCGCTGGTCCGCTAGGGCGGTCTTGAATGCCTCAATGGACTTTGCGGATGCAACTGTGTCTGGTAGATGGTTCCAACGTATGATGGTGTCAACAAAGCAGCTGTTCTGATATTGAGCTGTCCTACTATTGGGATGTTTAAGCACTGAGTTCTTAGTTTTGTGTTTTTCAAGAGGGTTGATGGTTACACAATCCCCAAATGTCTTTGGTTTTATTTGATGTGATGTGATATTGCATCTGAGTACTGTATAGCGTTAATGCGTCCACTGGTAAGGCGTTCCTTTAGTTGGATTAATTAATCGGCTATCAATGTCTCTGTATCATTTGACTTTTGGTCTTATAATACCACCCGCGCTACCCTGTATTCTAGTTACTTCATTTGCTGCCTGGATGTCTGTGAATGTGCTGATCCATGTGTAGATGTTTGGGTGCGCATGGGAGACTTTCTTCTTCAGTTTGCTGTGACAGCCCTCGATGTGATTTGTGGTATGTGGGTCCATCTGTGTTGAAGTGGTTCCATACTTGTCGGTCACCGTCGATCCATTGGATTGTAACATAGTCCGTGAATGTAGTTGTGTTAGTTGACAAGTCAAATGCAGTTAGTAAAAAACAAAATCAATGGTTTTCTAGCTTGTATGCTTGGTCCTCCAAATAGTATATAAACTTATGATGGGAGGGGCCTGGGTGGCTCAATGAGTTAAGTCGCTGGATCTAACAACTCATACAAGCCTATCACCTATACGGCGTGGGTTCGCGCCCAGCTTTGTAAATTACAAAAAAGGGTGCACTCGACTCGCAGACACAAGTGATAAAGTTTACTAGTTGCTTGCCCATGGTCGGTGGTTCTCTCCGGGTACTCCGGCTTCCTCCACCACTAAAACTGGTCGCCATGATATATCTGAAATATTGTTGAAAGTGGCGCTAAACACCAAAAATCAAATCAAATCTAATAATGATGGGTTTTTTTTATTTCGAGCAACAATAAAATATTATTAATATTTTATAATATGATATTTTTATGACATTAAACATTAAAAAAAAATAACCGTTTCTTTCCAATTATCACTGATTATAATAAATTATAGTGTTACAAAATGTAGGTAAAATTAACAGGATATCGACTATAATTAAGTGGCACTACTTTTTTTTAGCTCACCTGTGTGTCTGTGAGCTATTGCCATCACTTGGCATCTGTCGTCCGTCTGTAAACGTTTTCAAAAATCTTCTCCTCTGAAACCACTGGGCCAATTTAAACCAAACTTGGCCTGGATCATCATTGGGGGGTTCCCTTTAAAAGTTATGTCTGATGACCCTCCCGACCAACCATCATGGCCACCATGTCTATAAATAGAACATAGGGGTAAAATCAGTAAAAAAAGTGGGGATAAAATTTTAATTGTCCATTGCTACTTTAGTATAAGTCAAAATGAGCTCAAATATAACTGCAGCTACATGGCAATGAGTAGTTTAACATATATTCCGGGTTCTTCTGTGAAATTTTTCTTTCAGCCAATTTATACCAATTATGCAAATTAGGCATATTTTGATAAAAGATCACATTTAAATGTTCTTCTCTGAAACCTTTGAACCGAATTAAACCAAATTTGGCAGGAATAGTCCTTGGGTGGTCCCATTTCAAAATTATGTCCGACAGCTCCGACCTCCAATCAAGATGGCTGCTGTTACTAGAAATAGAAATTTCTTCAATTGTCCATTGCTACTCTATTATAAATCTAAATGATCTCAAATTTTTATTGCATCTACATGGAAATGAGTAGTTTAACATATATTCCGGGTTTTCCTGTGAAATTTTTCTTTCAGCCGAATTATACCGATTATGCAAATTAAGCATATTTTGATAAAAGATCACATTTAAAT
>MJUT01039678.1:114795-128023 GCA_002080005.1 Gigantidas platifrons
AAGTCATGGACCGGACGTGGTCATTTGTGATACAGATACTCTGTACCGGTTTACCAAGTCATGGGCAGGACGTGGTCATTTGTGACACAGATACTCTGTACCGGTTAACCAAGTCATGGACAGGACGTGGTCATTTGTGACACAGATACTCTGTACCGGTTAACCAAGTCATGATGACGACCGTAGAACTTTCGAACTGATGGCTTTAACTTAACCACTTGGAACACTTGGTTCAGCAGCTTCATTGTTAGCAGCCCCCTCTATCAAGGAAATCCTAATAGGAACCACAAGCACTGGAATATCGGATCAATTGAGAGATATATACTGCATATGCAGATGCTGATGGAATGTTACTGCATTTAAACAGAAAGCTTACACTGGAAAAATTGAAATCATCTCTTTTGTCGTAAAGTTGCGTTCTTAACCAGTTCTCACATTCAAGGTGTAGGTCAAGGTATGAAGCAGATACATCTGTGTCTATGGTATCCTTTATTCCAAGTTCAAAAACATGTTATGAGTGAATTTTAACATCTGGTATTACCGTGCAATAGACATGTACATTCATTTATCGGTAATCTATGTATTTTTCTTTGATTTCACAGAAAGATATTTTCAGTAGCAGCAGATATACCATGAAACCAAAACTGATAATATCGGTCAAATATATCATCGCGTTACCGATAAAAACAATAAGGTCAGTATTAAATGTCTCGACATTCACAAGCACCATATCTGATAAAAAAATTTTAATGCTTACATTATTCTATTTTTATAATATTACCTAACCGTTTTACGTTTTCAAACTAAACTTTCCATGTTGTAGTAAACTGATATTATCTATTAGTTGTGTCAAAACCTGAATTATATTGTCAATTGTGGTTATTGGTAAAGCACCAGTATATGTATAAGATATAATTCATTATGTTGATATATCCTATACAACTATTTATTGGTAATTTGAGAATGTTTCCTTTGACTTTAACGAGTCATATTTTTAGTATCAGCGAAATAATTGGCTGCGAGACCAATGATAATGTCTTTATCGACCTTCATAGCTATCATTTGTCATTATCTATTTTTCAATCATTACATTTATTTTACAATAACGTAAAAGTGGGAACAGCTCCAAAATCTAATTCCAAAATTGTAGGCACGAGACAAATCGTGTCTACAATTTTGTAATTAGAATTTGGAACTGTTCACAAAATCAGTTAAAGTGGGCCAATGTTGATTTTTTGTGTCACAGCATATTTGTAAAAACATGAATATGAGTTCGGAAAAAAATATCTGGTGTATTTTATCTAGGAATAAAGTAACTTCTTCCTACATAGCAATAACATGCCTATTTGTTAACTGAATAAAAGAAAATAGATGCTATGTATGGATAATGTTCACGAAAATGCATGTCACAAACTATAGGTCAGTTCCCTAAGGTACCTGTACAAGATATGAAATCATTAAACAGTTAAGACTTTGTGTTTTCTGGAAAGTAAAAACGCCTTTTAAACATTTAAAGGCATGTGTAAGCAAACATTTGCCTACCAAAATTTTACATGAACTGAATTTTAGGTGTCATAAAATCTATAGTGAATTACGTTACGAATTTAGAAACTCTAGCTTAAGATCCTGATAGAAGGAAATCACATTAGAATATCTTTAAATGGTCGTCCAAGGAATATGAAAATAGTCCAAAATGCTTCAATAGAAAACTTTTCTTCGAAAGAAAACATCATAGATTTGGTATTTTAAATTTTGCATTTAATTGTGAATTACGGTACGCATTTGTTCCCTAATATACTTACTTTCAATGGATTTCTCAATTTATGACATTGACACATGTTGATGTTCCATGTGATCAGCATTTACTGAACTATTTTGATTATCTTCTGAAATTATTTTTCTGCAGACAATATAATGCATTTTCGTGAAATGCGTTACAGTGAATTACGTTATGCAGTTTTCCTTTTAAACAGCTGTAGAATTATTTCTATGGCAAAATTATGCAGGTTAGCTTAATTATGCACCTATATACATACCGGATACCTTATATGCTAAGTTTATTCGAGGAAAATGTTCAAAATGCAAGAGTTTCAATGTTAATCTATTGCACATGAGGTATGTCTTCTGCTTATTATATGATTTTTGGTATATATTAAACGTTTTCAATAAACTTAATAGTGCAATTCATTGATAATTAGTGTATGAATAAATGTCCATCATTTCCCTCCAATGTCATTGTGATTAAAGGTTGTACATGTGCTATTTCCTACTGTAACGTAGTTCACAACAACGTAACATAATTCATACACAGATGGGTTTTTTCAGTTGGGTAAAATGCAGGAAAACAGTCAATTCAAATATGTCTTTGTTGCAAAATCACAGTGTCCGAATGTCCAAAAAGAACGTGCAGGGCTCGCAGGTACACAGGTGATGTGGACTTTACAGGTAGACGCAGTTAATAGACTTAGCGTCGGGGAATAGTTGTTAAGGACACGACTTGTTTCTGCGATGCGTGTTTCTCAAATTGTGAAGTAGAACCAGTTTGTGAGGGGTGGATAATTCACTGCACAGTCAAGGAAACGTCAGAGAATACAGAAGGAGCAATAAACAATGGATAGTCCAGAGAAACTGGCAACATAGGATACACAAAACACAAGCCAAACAAAACCAATAAAGCACAATGCAATATGTGTTGGACACCACTATTCGCAAATACACAGACATAACGTAAAAAGACATGAACCCAATACAAGCAACTTGGAGGTAAAGACGAACCCAGCATCGTGTTTATGCGGAAATCGCAACGAACATCACACCACGGACCTCAGCACATAGACCCATAATATGACAACAACAAAAAATAAAAAGATGGGCAATACGGACCCCACCAAAAAACCTTAGGGGTGAACTCAAGCGCATGCGAAGGCTTCTTATAAGACACCCGCCGTGTTACTCATATATACAGTCAAGTCTGATAAAAGTATTGGCAGCGATAGAGGAAAGAAAATATCTACGTAAAACTTAAAAGATCCATTGCCATTTGAGATTTGGATACTTCGTAACTGTCAACCAGATTGCGATGACAACAGCAGAATGTGTGTAGTGATGACTTCAACCTAGGAGCAGCGTGACCTTGCTTCGGTAGCGTTTGCGTCAGCAGCTTGGTCAGGATACTCCCGCTTCCTCCACCAATAAACTGACCGCCACGATATAACTGAAATATCGTTGAAATTGCCGTTAAACACCATTACCCTAACCCTCTGTCCACAAGGCACAAGCTCTATAATAACCTATGAGTTGTGAAATGTGTTTGTCGTAGAGTTTGCTATTAATCTTCCTCTGTTGTCGATTTCAAGTTAAAGGTCAAGGTAAGGAAGCTGATACTACTCCTGAAGACACCGTTAGAGAAAGAATTATACAACAAGAAATAAATGTAGATGTAAGTGACAACTTATAGACCAAATTGTAGGGTTTGATGATGAAAATCGAGAATACCATATTTCCTTCATGGATGGTTCTAGGAAATTTTTTCAGATGGCACGAAAAGGATCACGGAAAGAGGTATTCTGTGTTCACTTGACAATTCCGTTAAGCATAGAAAGACGCGTAATATGTTTATATTTTTGGCGAAGGACTTAGAAAAGGTTGAAGATATGTTTGCTGAGATATGATTTAAAAAAATCGAAATACCAGTAATTGAATATGTCTTTTATGTAGTTTGTTTACTATAACTGTGAATTACGTTACGCAAATGCAAGTGCAAGTGGTTGTTTTAAATATACAATTTACATGATTTAGAAGAAAAGGAAATTAAATGAACAGTTGTAACTTGTATTTGACCAGTTTTAAGACTGAAGATATGTATATTAAAGCAAACATATTGTGTTGTTGAGACTTTTAGCGAGAATTGTTCTATTTTTTATGTTAAAGCTCGTTAAAGAAAGTTAGAAGCTTGTCTTTACGACAAAAAGTTTATCTTACTTCGTTTTCATCATCCAAAATTATTGAATTTATTGTTGTTGGTTTCTTCTTTTCAATTACTAACAAATAAAAGGAAAATAAAACATGTCATACATTTTGTAGGGAAAAGTGAATTACGTTACACAAGGAGACGATTTATTTCAACCCAAAGTTATTTCACTGACAGAAAACAGAAAGTTGTACTGAATAACACAGAATCAGAGGTTGGTTGTTTATACGCTGGTGTCCCTCAGGGATCAGTGTTAGGCCCCATACTATTTCTAATTTATATTAACGACATAGCCGACCACACCGACGGTATATGTAGACTTTTTGCAGACGATACATCTCTTGGACATACTAGTAACGATCTAAAAAAAACTTGCAGGACATGGTTAATTCTGACCTCTCAAACATTAAAAAGTGGAGTGAAGACTGGCTAATAACGTTCAATCCAGATAAAACTGACATCATGCTATTTGATAATAGACGACAAGGAAATCTTAGCTTCAAGTTTGGACAAACCGACATACTATCCGTTGACTTCCATAAACACATGGGTATCGTGTTCAGTTCTGACGGTAAATGGACACGACATACTATCTAATGCATCCAAGCAATTATGTGTTCTAAGAAAATTGAAATTTATTCTAAAACGGGAAATTCTTGAAAAAATCTACTTAACTTTTATTAGACCTTTGTTAGAATATTCTTGTGAAGTGTGGGACAATTGTTCACAGACGGACAACGACAGACGAGAAAAATTACAGCTAGAAGCAGCACGTATTGTTACTGGGTTAACTGCGTATTCAAGTATGTATTCTTTATATCAAGAAACGGGATGGGAAAAATTATCAAGTAGACGGGAACGCAAAAAAATATGTTTAATGTATAATATGTACCATGGACACGCCCCATCTTATCTGTGTGACTTATTACCCCCTCTGGTTCGTGATGTTACCAACTACCCTGTTTGAAACAGAAATGACTACACTGTCCCAAGATGTCGCTTATCTTTATACCAATCTTCGTTCATCCCGTCTGTCATAAATCTTTGGAACAGTCTAGACAATGACACCAGAAATACCAGAACATCGGACTCATTTAAAATAAACCTTAAAAGTAAAGTTGTACTGACTAATATTCCGGCTCATTTCGTAGTCGGGGATAGACGACATAATATTTTATATGCAATATTAAGTCGTAGATGTAGCTCGCTCAAGTATGATATATGTCGATCCAATATAATAACAGATTCGAGATGTGTTTGTGGGTTTACCAGGGAGGACTCCTCCCACTTTCTCTTGAACTGTCGCTTGTATATCGAACAGAGGACAGTTCTCTTTCATTTTTTGCACCACCATAATTTTCAGAAAAATATTAGAATTTTACTATTTGGAGATTCTAATAAAACCCAAGCCCAAAATATATTGTTATCGAAAGCAGTGCAGACATTCATTAAGAACAGTAGGCGATTCACTGAAGAAACATACCCCCCCCCCCATTTTACTTATCTGTTAATGTTTAATTTTGCTATACCATAAATGATTATACACTTATTATCCGTCATGCTCTCTGTCAGACCTATGTTTGTATGTTACTGGAGAGAACTTCATATAAGTTGTAAAACTTGTGTTCAATCCTATTGTAAATATTTGACAATAAAATATGTTTATAAACCCAAAGTATAAGAAAACATTGTGCGTTGATCTATACAGCCAAGAATGGATAGGATATATAAAATGTTATATAATGAAATAAGTGCATTTAGTCCTCTTTTTCTATCGCTTTGAATTTAACTATAAAATGGATGTAAAAAAAAATTAAAAAAAAATTTATTACCAACAAATTGATTAACGCCTAGTAAATGTCTTGTTAATAGAACATTTTATACATTTTATGCTTCATTTTTTTAATAAGTAAATATACTTCATTTTTCCAAAGTTAGAACATTATATACTTATTTTCGACTACAATTTTAACTTTATAAAGAACACATCAAGCAATAACGTAATTCACATGAACAATCATCTTAATGTACTTAGACAACGAATATTCAAAAGAAAAACACGAATCTGAACTGATATACAAATGTAGCTGCTTTCTTATTGTCCAAATGTTACATTTTCAAAATATAACATTGATCAGAAATTCTGTGTCAAAAAGTTTGCTTCCATTTTCTGATCACTTTTGGCTCAACTTTTGGAATAATTAACGCTCACATTACTGGCTGGTACAGGCACTTCAATAAAAAGTGGTGGAGACTTATTTTTTGCTTTATTCGTTCAGTATATAGATAAAAATCTCCTTACGAACGGTAAGAAATGGCAACACCACAACGCGGACGTAGATTGGAATGACATATATTTCTGCTTTTCAGTCTTTTCAGTAAGATTGGGCTGTTGTTTTTAACATGAACTTGCCAGATAAACACCAGATACGTGCATTGTCTGTAAAGATAAATTTATGTGAACCCGCTGCGAAACAGGCTTGAAAAAACTCAACAAAGCATCAATGTTTTCGTTTAAAAAAATCACAACTTTTAAGTACATTGTAATATGATTTTTTCTCGGACTTCGTCCTCTGTCAATTTTCTTTCATCGGGTCGATAAATATAGATTATTACATGGCATTTTTCATATGACACTCTTTATCAGCCCGAGGTCATGATATCAGCCAGAGAGCGGATAGGCTCAAAGGATGATACAATGTATATGAACGAGGACTGATAAAGGGTATGATATGAAAAATGACATGTTATGAGAGGAAATAACTGATTTGTACCAAAATGTTTAGTCATTTTAGCTAGAATTAAACACATGTATATAGTTATAGAACAAGAACATTATTGTTTTCATATACAAATCCAATAAATGCACGTTGTTTAAGCACTTTCAATATCATAAGAGAGAAATTGGTAGTTAATAATTTTCTGTGCAAATATTTCATAGAACATTTCAATCAGCCGTGTCTGTAAACATAGTTTTCCGGAACTTCACGAAGTGAACTAACGGACATTAACGGAAAGGCATGTAATGACATTCCGGAAGCAGTTAATAAACTTGCTTTATCAGCCCGCTTGGACCATTCTTGTGAAAGTCAAAGTTTTATTACAGGGTAAAATTTTAGCTTTCACATCTACAAGTATATGATAAAAACATTTATCATATACTTACTCAAGATATGTTTAATTTTGCATATGTGATAAATCCGAAATGCAACAAGTCATATCTCCCATGGGTGTAATAACCTGATTCGTATTACATGGGGGGGGGGGGTATCAAAATGGCGGCCGGAACTTTTGCATGAAATCGAGTATTTAGTTTTTCACAATTATTTTATTTTTTTTGGCAAAAAGTGTTTTCTTCCGAAATTCACGTTTTCCGGTCCTATTAGTTTTCGTCATTAATGTATGTTTACTTCCGTCGTCTGCTACTGTCACAGTGGATTACGAAGAAAACATGGAAACTGAAACTGGTCGTTATGACCGAGTTGATTGTTTTTGTACCCGAACTTCGAGTAAAGGACTTTCCTGATTGTCGTCTTTCTTTCGTGGAACCATTGTAAAGGATTTTTCATGTGTCAGAAATCTGGGTGTATTTTTCGATAAAACACTCAGTATGGAGAAACAGGTCAGTGCCACCCCAAAATCTTGCTTTTATCAAATTAGATACATTGGACGCATTCGAACCTACATTACTGACGAAGCTTGTAAGACCTTGGTTAATTCGTTGGTCATTTCTCAGTTAGACTACGGAAATGCGATGTTGTATTGACTACCCACTGGGATAATATATGGGTCGAGGGTTGATATGGCATATGATATGAAAAATGCCATATCATAACCTATTTATCATATACTTCAGTGCGTCTTTCTTCATATTTGTGAGAGCTGATCGCTTTCAGAAATCACATAGCGTGATTTGGGATATGATGTAATAATGTCATATTATATCTACGTGTTTATTATATCTATTTAGAGACATAATCCTTATACAGTTACACTTTTTATACAACAACACAAGATGATTCAATTTTTGGTTCATAAAGGAGTGTGATCATTCGTTGCATAACGAGCATTTTCCATGTTTTCTTCGTAATCTATTTTGACAGTAGCTGACGACGGAAGTAAACAACGATACATTAATAATGAAAACTGATCGGAACGTGAATTTTGGAAGAAAACTAAATACTCGATAGGGGAAAAGGGGGTATTAAAACGTGAGCAATGTCATTAAAAAGGGATAATGGTGCAAAAGCAATATGTTTATTTTTGTTGCAAAAATAATCACAGCACCACTAATCCCCAGATAAGGAAATGATTGTTGACGTACAATGACAATGATAATGAAAGGCGCACATATTATTGGTTGGTTCTGACGAAGACAGACCTACATCAAGTCTGCATTTTTTCTCTCACATTTCGGAAAATTTCTTTTATATTTTTCCTTTGTTTTTCATAAATTTTGTAAAATTTAACGCATTTGGATTTCCGAAACTTCACAGCCCTGTTTAAGATGATGATTTCTCCATGAAGAAAAATGTTAATTAATTGAAAGTATATTTATTTTTTTCAATATGAACAGTAAAGGCAGTTCTTAAAAAATCCGTCAAAATATTTAAATTATTTCTTCAAAGGACACTGATTTCTTCACGATTTGAATTTGCTTAAGAATAAATTGCAGTTTGCTTTTGAAATATATATATATCCCTTTTACTGTTTTGTATCAATATTTCTGCTATTTATTTGTAGGTACAAAATGTAACATGAGAAAATTTCCCCAAAATAACATTATTGTTTTATGTCTTTTAATGGAATTTAAAGTTTATGATAAATAGGTTATAATATGTCAATTTTCATATCAAACCTCATATCAACCCGAGACGCCA
The DNA here is from genome assembly GCA_002080005.1 of Gigantidas platifrons. Classification (NCBI taxonomy): domain Eukaryota; kingdom Metazoa; phylum Mollusca; class Bivalvia; order Mytilida; family Modiolidae; genus Gigantidas; species Gigantidas platifrons. The sequence goes on from MJUT01039678.1 coordinate 123,646, forward strand.
ATATTAGCCATTGGGCCTACGACCCTCTGGCTAATATGGGTGTCTCGAATTGATATGGGGTGTGATATGAAAATTGCCATATAATAACCTCTTAAGTATGGACCTCATTAAAAGCCTGTAATTGTATATTAGCAATAAAAGCTCAAAACTCTGTAGTTTGCAGTAGTTCTTAATTTTTTTAGAAAAATAAATTGTAGCTTTATATAAATTATATAGGGAACATTGGAAGCTTCCGATTACCTTCGTCCACTGTCAGGTTTATATAGTATGTCAACAAAAGTAATATGATCATTGTATTGTGTTACAGAAGAAATAACTTCAGTTTTGTATTTTCTCAAATTGTTAGTTCATAAAATTATATTGAAATTATACAATAAAACGACATTTAATTCTGCTTTACACAATAATAGATTGATCGTACTTACCGTTTGTATTTTCCCGACAACATTAAAACGGCCATTAAAATCTACTGTTGTTGAACTACATACACTTCTGTGTTGTCACCTGGCACAATCCGTATAAAAATAGTCGTTCTTTGATCGAGATCTTTTTTAAAGTGCCACATGAGTGTAATTTTTCAAAAGTCAATATTTGACATAAAAATGTGTCAAATTACTCTATTTAATCCATTGCAAAACATGCGAATAAAAAATATTCATCACAATCGATGATATCAGCACAGGTGGGTTTTACCTGAAATCATATCTATTTTTATCTTCTTTTCGGTAAGCTTCAGCAACTCCCGGCCATGACGTCATATCTTTAACCTCTCAATGTAAGCAAAGTATATCGCAACATGCCACGAGGAGATAAAGGTGGAAAAGGCAAAGGTAGTGGAATAAGATGCGTTGCTGCGAAATGTGGAAACGCAAATGCTGATAGTGTGTCGCTCCATACCTTTTCTAAGACCCAACACTTCTGCAAAAATGGAGGGATTTCGTGAAACTAAAAAGGGGGGGCTTGGCCTGGACATACAGAGTATTCGGCATTATGCTCCATCCATTTCGAAACAATCTGCTTTCCTTTCCGAACTAGATTCGAAATAGAGCAAATGGGTGTCAGACCAAAGAGAGTGAATTTAATCTCTGTAGCATGTCCTAATATCCATGCACCAACACCTGTTGAGACCACTACACCCAGTAAATCCAATTCCACAGTCACTGATCCCTTCAACACCCGCAGCACAATCACATTTAACTACAGAAAACCGGCTACAAATGCTTTCTCAGTCAGAGGACATCCAGTATCAGAGTTCTGCCCCCCAAAAAACCAGAAGATGGTACATGAAAAGGAGGGCAACACGAGTAAGTATAAAGTAAAATTGAACTTTCCTGAGGGTAGTTCCCTATCAATAAAATTATGAGCGCCATTCAGTGATTTATTTTCTATATATTTGTTATTCCTGAAACGCGTCTACGTTTTTATTACTATGTATCACTAGGTCGATAACACTACTGGTAGGCTATTAGTAGACTAGGTTTTTATTACAATCACTGTTTCTATACCTCTGATGGTGAACTATTAGTTAACTACGTTTTTTATTACTATGACTGTGTAGATTCCTCGGCTGGTGGACTATTAGTCGATTGCGTTTAAGGGATGCAGTTAGTATCAGTCTGATACTGAAAATTATCGGTTAGCGTGACGTCAAGCCTGACGTTAAGAATAAAACAACAACGTTAAGTTTGCAGGACTCGATTAATATTATCAAAGCTCGCTGATTGGGACTCGATCCTATACTACCGATGATTTATGTTTCTTCATTAACAAATAATACTGTCGGTATTCTATATTTAAGACTGTGGTCTGCGAAAGAAAATTTGAAGGTAGCACACGGTTTTCTTGGCATCAAAGACATTTAGATATTTGTTTTTTCAATGTTGGGACATTGAATTACTTAATGAATGCTATTCCAGAAATTTCTCGTGCACAATACATAAGATATCTACATTTTCAATTCAAACCTTAAACCCACCCGACATAACGACGAAGTACCATATCTGATAATTTTTTAATGCATTACATTATTTTACATATGTTTATGTTTTCAGTATCAGCGAACTTATTCGCTGCGAGACACACAATAATGTCTGTTCCGACCTTCATAGCTATAGCATTAGTCTATATTTATTCTACAATCACTACATTTATTTTTTAGAATAAGGTACACGAGAAAAATGAAGGGAAAACTACTACGCTTTCTGAAAAGTTTCAAATCTAATTACAAAACCGTAGACACGAGACAAATTATATGCCCCTAACGTATATAAGCAAACACATATATATTTACGTTCAGATTACTGGCTGGCACAATAAAAAGTGGTGGGATCTAAAATTTGCTTTATTCGTCTAGTATATAAATAAAAATCTCCTTGCGAACGGTAAGCAATTGTAACACTACAGCGCGGACTTAAAGGATACCATTGAAATCGTTTGGAAGGACACATATTTCTGCGTTTTCAGTCTTTGCAGTAACATTACTGAATTGACCAGATATGCAACATTATCTCTTAAGATCAAATTTATGTGAACCCGTTGTCAAGCAGGCTTGGAAAAACTCAACAAAGCCTCAATGTTTCCGTCTAAAAAAAACACAACTTTTACCCAGAAATTGATGGTACTTTTCCTCATAAATATTCATTATATTTAAAATTTGATCACGTGACTGCAGTTTTAGGATTGGTAGCTTGCTTATTAGATAAATGATCAAATAATAGCATACAGTACGGAAATTCAATGTGTCAACGATTCGGAAATTAAATTTTTTTGTTGATTTCCGCAAAGTTTTTCATCTGTTAAAATTCAAATAAATTTGCTTTGTAACGATTTTACCCATTTCTTTGATGTCGCGATCCCGTAAGATGATAATATTTTATTTAATGTGGGAACCTCGAGTTTAGAAGCAAGAAATTTAAGGTTAGTCAATAGAATACCAGTATTAATCCAGGAATCTAAATTTATTTCAGAAAACAAGCCGCCAAATGTCTCTCATTGCTAAATTTTGTATCAAACATCACCAGTTTCATGTATTACAGACATTTTTACATAGACTCTTAAAGCCAGATATTTTAAGGTCGGATTTTCATTTTGTCCAGAAACATCGAATATTTGATTGTTTTCATTAATCTTTATTTTATTTAATTTAGATTGATTCAATGTATCATTTTCAAGTTAATAAAATGACATGCATACATTTTATGAATGATATCCTCTATATAGCTCATATGAAAATTGCAGACGTCGCGGTGTCACCATCTGAGATATGCAAATTAGCAAATTGCTCCTCATTTCTGGCTGTGAAGTAATATGATTTTTCCTCGAACATCATCCTCTGTCAATATACTTTCATTGGATCGATACAAACACGCACGAACCTCATCAAAAGGTTGTAATTGTATATTAGCAATAAAAGCTCAAAATTCTGTAGTTTGTAGTAGTTTTTAATTTTTGGGAAAAAAATTGTAGCTTTATATAAAATATATATTGAACATTGGAAGCTTCCGATTACCTTCGTCCACTGTCAGGTTTAAATCTCTATTAAAATATATTTAAAAAATATGTTTATGAACATTATTAGAAGCAATTAACAGAAAAACTTTCTTTGATTGGTGACTCTTCAAATCTTTTCTTTTACAGTAAACTAAAATCTTATATTAAACTTAGAGGAATATTAAATAAGTGAAAGAAATTTCAAAAATCGTCAATTGCTGACAAAATTTCGCTTAAGTGATCATAGCTTAGAAATAGAACTAGTCCGTTACTAAAATATTCAACAAAATCAAAAAGACATTGTAAATTTTGTAAAACATTGGATGACGAATTCCACTTTTTCTTTGATTGTAAAGTTACTGATAATATTGGACCTTCCTTTATTGATTTTATTAAAACAAAATATCCACACTTTAATCAACTAGATTTCCTTGAAAAGCTAAACATGATTTTTAATCATGATAAATAAATTTTGCCCAGTGTTGGGTACTTTATAAAGCGATCATTAGAAGCACTAGTATGAGGTTCACATTGGTCAAATCATATAAAACACAATATTGTTTTTATCAAACAGTGGTAGTTATATTTGTTTTTATCATTATTTTATATTATTTGTTAACGTTGATTGGCTGAAAACGGGTCACATGACGTTCTATGAAAAGTGGTATAGCACGGACGTTACTAATTATAGTAACACCCATGCAATATACAAATTTATTTTTAGAAACATCTGTGCTATGCACGATTCATCAATGTATTTTTAGAAACATCCGTGCTATGCACGATTTATCAATGTATTTTCCAAAATTTCAAAAAATTTCAAAAATTTCAAAAAATTTCAAAATTATAAAATTATGAAAAGTGGCATAGCATGAACGTTACTAATTAT
>MJUT01039678.1:136337-147190 GCA_002080005.1 Gigantidas platifrons
TTGTTTCAACCTGAAAGTGAAATTGAACATAGCAATACCAATTTCAAAAAACCACTTCCAATTGAACAGGAAATCACAAATGAGCCAACTGACATAGCCGAAAATAGGATAAATGACAATCAACCAACTGAAATTACTCAACCCGTCCAAACTCCAAAAACACCTTTGGAACCGAAATCCACTGAAACAATTTGCAATACAAGATCTGGAAGACCTGTTAAGATGCCGACAAAATATAGTGATTATGTATGTAATTCAATCAGTGTAAATTCAAATGGAAATGAAGTGTATGTGTAAAATGGAAAAAGCTAGAATATAAATGAATGTGTGAATTAAAATTTAGTAAGAAGGCAAAAGTGCAAATATATATTAGAAATGTTTATTTGAAATGTTGAATCAGAAAATCAATCATATATGAAATCAGATCAAATATACATTTAGTGAAAAAAGTGTATTATTAGAAAGAATAAAGTGAAAATATTAATATGAAATGTGAAAATATATTAGAATAGTGAAAATAAAAATACCAGGAGTGAAAATCATATTGAAGTTGAAATAAGTGCATCTGAAAATATCAGTATTGTGAAGTGTTTTGTTGAGATAAAATAAGTTCGAGTCAGTGAAAATCAAGTATTGATAGTATATTGTGTTTATTTTATTTGAATGTTTTAGTAATTCTAGTCAAAACTAGTTATTGTTATTATTATTTTTTTTTTCATAACTATTAAGTTGAACAATTATAGACATGATTAGTCAATGGAGATAACTGCAATAGAACTCTGAACAGTAAATTTAGACTTGATGTCAAACAAAGTTGTATATGACTATGATATATTATAAATTTCAATGAGTTAGAAGTGACATCAATATGAAGTGACTTTCAATGATTTAAAAAAAAAAAACTTTACTTATGTTGCATTGAAGAACATTTATATACAAGACTTTAATTCTTTAATTCAGAAGTTTAATTTGAAGATTTATTGAAAGAACTATATTTCATAAAAGGGGGGATGTCATGTATTGGTCTTATGTTGTATTTGGTTGTTAGCTGTATCACTGTATTATGTAGTTTACTGAAATTATTTAATGCTATATTAGCATCTGGTATATATCCCAGTCAGTGGTGTTTTGGTTATATAAATCCTATCCATAAAAAGGGAAAAAAGGGTGACCCCTTAAATTATCGTGGAATCACAATTAACAGTTGTGTTGGTAAAGTTTTTACCAAAATACTCAATACAAGACTGGATAATTTTCTTGCAAAACGAAATATAATAAATAATGAACAGATTGGTTTTACCAAAAACAAANAACAGGAAGATAGTTTCAACAAACTTAAAGATATGGCTACAAATACTCCGATATTGTCATATTACAATCCAAAACAGCCACTAACACTGAATGTTGACGCAAGCTCACAAGGGTTAGGTGCAGTATTACTACAAAATGACAAGCCAATTGCATATGCATCAAGAGCCTTAACCCCAACACAGCAACGATATGCTCAAATTGAAAAAGAGACTCTGGCAATTGTCTTTGGATGTCAAAAGTTCCATCACTATATATATGGCCGACATGTAGAAGTAGAAAGTGACCACAAGCCACTTGAGAACATTTTCGGAAAACCGCTTAATGAGGCACCACCTCGTATACAAAGATTTATATTACAACTTCAGAAGTATGACATTACTGTCAAGTACAAGCCTGGAAAGTCTATGTACGTGTCCGATACACTGTCGAGAATGTATCTACCAGAAACAGTAGAAAAACTAGTACCAGATATAGAAATCAACGAAGTGCAGCTAAATGCTCATCTTCCAATTTCACCGGAGAAATATCAACAGTTCCAAAAACAGACAGAAACCGATAAAGTTATGCAACTCTTGAAGAAAATTGTTGAAAACGGATGGCCAGAAAAGAAAGACGAACTACCAGATGAAGCGAAACCGTATTAGCAGTTTAGACATGAGTTAACATGTATTGACAATCTTATGTATAAAGGACTGAAGCTCATTATTCCAGAGAGCTTACGCAAAGAAATGTTAACACTTATTCATGAAACAAACTTGGGAATAGTGAAATGCAAAATCAGAGCCAAGGAATTCATGTATTGGCCTGGTATGATGTCAGACATACAAGATATTGTAGAAAAGTGTGAAATATGTGCTGTAAACAACAAGAGAACTAACAATAAGGAACCTATGATTGCCAGATAGACCGTCTTCAAAGTTAGCAGCTGATTTGTTCCAGTACAAAGGTGAACACTATTTACTAACAGTCGATTACTTTTCAAAGTGGCCTGAAATTGACAAGCTGGATGAGTTAAGCTCATCAAATGTTATTTGCTACTTCAAAAAGCAAATTTCAAGATTTGGATATATAGATAAATTGATAACAGACAATGGTCCACAATTTGCTAGTGGAGAATTTGCAAAGTTTGCAAAAGAATATGGATTTATTCATATAACAACTAGTCCTTATTTTCCACAAGCAAATGGACAAGCGGAAAGATTTGTACAAACAGTTAAGAACTTGATTAAGAAGAGTAAAGATCCGTACAAAGCATTGCTCGATTATAGGAATACACCGCTAGAAGGAATTGAACTATCACCAGCTCAACTACAAATAGGACGACGATTAAAATCAAGTCTACCAACATCATCCGCATTATTGGAACCAACATTTGTCAATGGAAAGAAAGTGAAAAAACTGTTAAACAAAAGACAACAAAATCAGGAACACTATTTCAACAAACGTAGTGGAAAACCGTTGAAAGAACTCAATAATAATGAAACAGTCATGATTAAGGTTGTTAGAAAACATGGAACACTTCGATCGTATATTGTGGAAATTCTAGGAGGTAAACGCTTAAGAAGAAATCGAAAACATCTGAAAGGAACAAAAGCCTTGTTTCAACCTGAAAGTGAAATTGAACATAGCAATACCAATTTCAAAAAACCACTTCCAATTGAACAGGAAATCACAAATGAGCCAACTGACATAGCCGAAAATAGGATAAATGACAATCAACCAACTGAAATTACTCAATCCGTCCAAACTCAAAAAACACCTTTGGAACCGAAATCCACTGAAACAATTTGCAATACAAGATCTGGAAGACCCGTTAAGATGCCGACAAAATATAGTGATTATGTAATTCAATCAGTGTAAATTCAAATGGAAATGAAGTGTATGTGTAAAATGGAAAAAGCTAGAATATAAATGAATGTGTGAATTAAAATTTAGTCAGAAGGCAAAAAGTGCAAATATATATTAGAAATGTTTATTTGAAATGTTGAATCAGAAAATCAATCATATATGAAATCAGATAAAATATATATTTAGTGAAAAAAGTGTATTATTAGAAAGAATAAAGTGAACATATTAATATGAAATGTGAAAATATATCAAAATAGTGAAAATAAAAATACGAGGAGTGAAAATCATATTGAAGTTGAAATAAGTGCATCTGAAAATATCAGTATTGTGAAGTGTTTTGTTGAGATAAAATAAGATCGAGTCAGTGAAAATCAAGTATTGATAGTATATTGTGTTTATTTTATTTGAATGTTTTAGTATTTCTAGTCAGAACTAGTTATTAGTATTATTATTTTATTGTTTCATAACTCTAGTTGAACAATTATAGACATGGTTAGTCAAGGGAGATAACTGCAATAGAACTCTGAACAGTAAGATTAGACTTGTTGTCAAACAAAGTTTTATATGACTATGATATAATATTATAAATTTAAATGAGTTAGAAGTGACATTAATATGAAGTGACTTTCAATAATTTAAAAAAAAACAAAAAAAAAACTTTACTTATGTTGCATTGAAGAACATTTATATACAAGACTTTAATTCTTTAATTCAGAAGTTTAATTTGAAGATTTAATGAAAAAACTATTTCATAAAAGGGGGGATGTCATGTATTGGTCTTATGTTGTATTTGGTTGTTAGTTGTATCACTGTATTATGTAATAATGTGCACTCTCCTATGTTGAAGATATTAAATAGTTTAGCCATGTGGTTCATGCTTTGTCTGATCATTATGTGACACACAGTAAAATGTTGACATATCCAGTTGTAATCAAAGTACTGTAAGGCGATAACTTGATGTAAAGATAAAGATGAAATCTACATACAAAACTGTGACGTTGATTGGTACTGCGTCTGTGGCAGCACTCTGTGGATTTATTATGTATATATATAGACGCAGAAAGCCAGAAGATTCAAAGATACCAAAACACAGTTGATGTACCTAGACCAAGAACAACATGGTATGGTAAAAAGAGTTTTGGTTATGAGGCAGCAACTCTGTGGAACTCCTTACCTAACCATGCAAGGAGTCTTTCAACTTTTGAGCAGCTCAAAATTTTTATTTCTAACTGGTATTTCTCAGAAAATTATACTTGTAGCTCTTGTAAACTGTGACCTGTTAATGCTGCCTCAGAATTAAGCTTTTGATGCCTCCTATTCGCTTTAAATGTTATTTGCTCATGTGCTGTGCTTGTCTTTGTGCTTTTATTTATGCTATGAGGCTCTCTTTCATGACTTGTGTAGGTATGTATGTTTGCAGAACTATAAAAAGGCTGCTTTAGGTTATTTTAAGTATTTTTAACATATGCGATGCTTGCTATTTCTGCTTTTAAAACATGAAGTCGCTTTTATTGCTTTAAATGTGGAATTTTTTAAGTACTCAATTTAAATGTATTATACTATTTTATATAATTATTATGTATTATGCTTGCAGCTTGCCCTTGTGCTTTTAATATTCATGTATTTTATTTATGCTATATGTATCTCTATAACTATGATTTTATGTATGTTTAACCATGTGATGATTTGTTAGTTGTTGCTGTTTTAAAATATCAAGTCGGTTAAAGAGCTCATGTTCTTTGTTGTATTTGTATATATGCTTCCGACTTTAAATATAATTACTTTACTTACTTTACAAATTGATAGAACTGGGCAGTGTTCTTTTGCTCAAAAGAATTGATTGTTGGACATCCTGCGCCCTTTAAGAAATATGTCCCAAAGCCTACAAAATCCTGAGATAACATTGGCAGAAGTCCATCAAAAAGTTGAATCCACCACTTTGGTATTAGAACAGTATAAAACCAGGTTATTATCATTCATTAAAAAAACAGACATAATTATTTTGAATCTATAACATTAACGATTTCTACAATATCTGTAAGATAATAAATTTTCAAAACATTATTATTACATGATTGAACTTTGTCTAGTTTCTAATTGGCTAAAATCAACTTGAAAAGTAATGCGTACGTGCGATGTCAACCTCAAATGAGCTAAAATTAGCTCATATGTAGTGTGGACTGTAATGTCACCCCAATTTGGGCTAAAAATAGAAATATAGATTCCAGAATTCCACGTTCCAATCAATTTTACGTCTCTCGGCAACATTGGCCAATCAGGGGGCGTCTTTCATCCGGGGTTCCTTGACGCCATTCTCTATCAGAGAATGCTTGATGACGTCTGTACATAAAAAAAAATGGACAATGAATTGTCGTCTGCACGGTTTGCCACAGTGGACGAGGATGAAATCAGAAGAATCTTGAAAGAAAAAGATTCCAAAAACACCCGTAGAGCAACAAATGTAGCTGTCAAAATATTCCGGACATATTTAAAAGCTAAAAATATGCGGGAAACGTTTTTTCCCATGTATAATCATATAATAAAACTATCACTGACTTTGTAATAGGTTGCTACTGGGATTTATCAACCCTCAAAAAGCAATATTCACCTCGCCTTCGGCTCAGTGAATATAACTTTTTTTCAGGATGATAAATCCCTGTAGCAACCTATATCAAAGTCAATAATTGTATACTGTTCTATGAGAGATTATAGCTGTATAGCATAATTCAAGATAATATCACATTACACCTAGCCTACCTATACATACACGTTTATCGATATTATTAAAATGCAATTATTTCAAATGACTAGTAGGGGCACAGGGGCTCAATGAGTTAGGTTGTTGGATCTAGCAACTCGTACAAGCTTATCAACAATATGGCATGGGCTCGCGCCCAGATTTGTAAAATACAAAAAGAGTGCAGTTGACTCGCAGCTGAACGTGATAAAGATTACCAGTTGCTTGCTCAGGGTCGGTGGTGCTATCCGTGTACTCCGGCTTCCTCCACCACTAAAACTGGTCGCCATGTCTGATGATATAACTGAAAGTGAAAGTGGTGTTAAATACCAAAATTCAAATGACTAGTAACCAAACTTTTTTAAATCTACATTACCAATCATTATTTTGTCTTTAAATTTTAGTGATGTCCCTGCACTTCAGAAATTCAAAGAAAGTCCATCTGAATGTAACGGAATAGCACTTGCAGGAAGTTTCAATGTGGATACATTCACTAACTTGAAATCAACTTTGGTATCCAAACTGTTAGAGGCCATTACTATCCGCTATAGTGATTTGAAGAACAAGACAATGATGGCAACATCTATTGCAAGTTTGGATAATTGGCCAATATACCCTGACCAGAAAGATGATATAAATGGAAGACCATACTGCATTTTTTTTTTTAGTTTTGTGTACTTTACAAAATATTGTCATTCAATTATTAAGCCTATTACCACTTACTTATTTTTATCTTCTTTTTCATGTATTACCAATAATGAATAATGTGGAAAATTTTAATTTAAATTGCATTTGTTGTCTTGAAACACAAGCTTTAGTACTTGTCTTGATAATATATGTTAGATCCACATCCGAATAACGAAACACAATAAAGTCAAGTATGCGAATTTATTTCTTCGTACACAATTCATACGCAAATGGTACAATGCGTAGGCAATTCGATTCTCTACAAAGACAAAAGTACAAAGAATTCATAAATACATGTACATATAAATAAAGATTATCGCTGTAAACATGGTGCGTGACAATTCTTGAATTGAAAATAATCAAAAGAAAAATATGTTTTCATACAAATGGTAAATAATAAATAACTTTAGATTATCTGCTACTTCAATAGTATTTCAAACTATAAACAACATTAAATATAAAGAAATCATAAATCTTACCGACTATAATTCACTGCACATGTAAAAACGATGTGAATCCTATGAACCAAATATACATATACGGCCGTAACGAAGAGGCCTATACAAGCTGACATCACAGCATTGCGTCGCCAAGGCATCAATAGACTGACGGCAAAGAAAGTAAAATAAAATAGCGCTGTTGTAACGTTATACTCGAAAGAGCGTTAAAGTACATTGTGTATCAAAAACAAAAGTTAAGGTTGACAAATCATCACAATTTCGGAATTAAAAGAACAAAACATACACAGTCACTTACTGTATATAAAAATAAATACATTGTTTATTTTAAGAACGCTATGTTCTTAACAATATACATACCAATTATATTATTGTTTCTAGAGACAGTATAATTTGGAACCAGATTTATATAATTTTTTATTATTTATTTTATTTATTTTTTTTTGTAGCTAAATAGATTGATCTTTTTCAGATTATGGTATGAAGGAAGTTGAGGCCCTTGTAGACCACTTCAACAACGTTTTGGATGATAACAATCAGGAAATATTAGCCCAGTGGACAGAACTGAAGTCAAGCTTGTATACCAGGTTTGTTTTTTGGGTTTTAACGCCACTTGCATATTTGTCAACCGTTCCGTATTTCGCGGAATTGTTCCGGGTTTTACGTTTTTATTCCGCGTTCCGGATTCGGGTCCGATCGTTCCGCCTCCGATTTTTTTCTTTACAGTTTTCCGGAAGACACTTGAAATCAAATTGAATGAGAAGTTAATGTAAAGTGCAGACGAGATCGCGATTATAACATGTGTTTTAAAATGGCAGATCATGGACAGTTCTGATGACATAGACAGCTCTAAAAGCGATAAGAATGAAGAGCTTTCGCCCCAAAAAAAAGATATCGGTCAAAAGGAAACAACATTTTCGGGAAGAATACCTGAAAAAATTCAAGGGAGTTATTGAAAAGTCCAGGAAAGGGACCGGATCCTCATTTTGTAATGTTTGCAAATGCGACTTTACCATTTCCTACGGCGGTGTAACTGACATTATTAGACATATCAATACTAAAAAACACAGCAGCTGCGCAATTACTGATGCCCAAAATGAGAAAATATCTTCGTTTTTCTCTACACCAAATGATGTTTTTGAAATTACAAATGCAGAGGTCTTGTTTACCGAGTTCATCATCGAACATTCATTGCCAATCAGCATTGCTGACCATGCTGGAAAATTATTTTAAAAAATGTTCCCAGATTCAAAAATTGCTGGGAAATATGCAAGTGGGAGAACAAAAACATCATGTATTATAGACACATTATCCTCGAACGGCAAAGTAAAAATCGCTGATAATTTAAAGAAATGTCCATTTAGCTTGGCAACTGATGGTAGTACAGACTACGAGGATGTAAAGTTGTACCCAATATGTGTGAGATATTTTGACAGTGACACTGGACATGTTTTATCTGTTCTTTTGTCTCTTACTGAGTGTTCAGAGGCCTCGACGGGAGAGAATATTTTCAAGCTTATTGAAAAGGAACTTGTTGGGCTTGATATACCGTAGGAAAATCTGATTTCATTTGCAACAGATAATGCTTCTGTCATGATAGGAAAACACAAGGGAGTGGCAGCCTTCCTATGTAAAAAAGCACCAGCTGTTCATATTAATGGTACAGTATAATAATATTATGTGTTTATTAATATTTGGGCCCTACCAACATTCTGTGGGTGCTTTATACATGTAGAAATAACTTTGTCCGTCTGTCTGTTAGTCCATGTATAAATATGATCGATTGATTTTTGGTGTTTTAACGCCACTTTCAACAATATTTCAGCTATATCGTGGCGACCAGTTTTAGTGGTGGAGGAAGCCGGAGAGAACCACCGACCATGGGCAAGCAACTGGTAAACTTTATCACATGCGGCTGCGAGTCAGAGTGCACCCTTTTTAGTAATATTGAGCCACCCGGGCCCCTGTATAAATATGATTTATAACTCAAGTTTGCTTTGAATAATAAAAATAAAATACATACACAACACTATAGCAAGCCTAATTTAGATTTTGGAGTATTTTCGATTTTTATGCCCCGATCACGAAGTGAAAGGGGCATACATAATAGATTTACCCTTGTCCGTCCGTACGTCCCGATTTCGGTATTATCCTTAAATACATTCTAAAATTTAAAGTGTATGTCCAACATGTCTTTTGTAGGATGTGCTTGTCATTTGATGCATCTGGCAGCGAGTAAAGCAGCAAAATGTGTCCCGGTGAATGTAGAGGATCCGCTCATTGACATCTACTACTACCTAGAAAAATCAAGTAAACGTAAACAATCATTCAAAGAGATGCAAATTAAGTATGAAGTTCCTATGAAAAAAATTCTTAAACATGTGTCAACTAGATGGCTTTCGTTAGGCAAATGTCTTGAACGTTTGATTGAACAATATCCAGCTCTGATAAGCTTATTTTGAAGCAGAGGTCGCGAAAGAAAGAAAATCTAGTGCAGTTCCAGAAAAAAACAAAGCCTGCACAAGTAAAAAACGTACGTTGTCAGAGAAACATGCTGACCCTGAGCCATGCAAGATCCCAAAATTAGTTGACAATCCCATGTCAGCTGTATCTAAGTCAATTCCAGCTGTATCTACTTCTAGTTCAGCCAAGGCAAAAGACTTTGATTTAAGTAGTTATCTGTTCAAAGATAAAAAGACCAAAGAAACAAATCAGATACCTCACAATCATGGAAAGTTTGCGAAAAAAGAAAAGGAATCTGAAGCAAAGAAAATTCTATGTGATCTTAAAAATGTCAATACAAGACTTTATTGACATTTCATTTCAAATGTAATTCCAATTTTTGAAAAAGCAAATGCTTTCCTTCAAAACGAAGAACCGTGTATTCATAAAGTACATAAGGTTTTGTGTGACCAATTTTCAAATCTTCTTGTTCGTTTTATTAAACCTAAATACAAGAAATGTTCATCAATTTATGATATTAATTTTTCAAGTAAGGAAAACCAAAAGAGTGATGAAGAACTGTATATTGGTCCTTCTGCAAAATGTTACTTGAGTGAACACAGTGAATGTGATAGAAAAGTTTTCTACTCAAATGTTAGAAATTTTTATACCACAGCTTGTCAGTACATGCTCAAAATGTTCCCTTATGGGGATAGTGTTTTGATAAATGCAGAGTTCTTGGATATTTCAAAGAGATGTTCAGTTACATTTAGTCAGATTGATTTTTTTTGGGACAGATATTCCATAATTCAAACCCAGACTAAAAGAGATGAGCTTGAAGAAGAATTTCTTCAATATCAGATTAAGGACTTGCCTACCTCTATTACAGAGTCAGATAGAATTGATGTAGCATGGCATTTAATTTCTCAGATTATTGACCCAGCCACTAGGGAAACCAAGTTCAAAAATCTTTGTAAGGTTGCAAAGTGTGTGCTGGTTATTTTTCATTCCAATTCTGATTCCATTACGGTTCAAAGGTTCCCGTTGTCACTAAAACAGCATTTACAACAATACTGGAAAAAACAGGCAAAATAGCAGTCAAACAGTACCAAACTCAGTATCTAATATATCTCGTGAACCATCCCCATCAACTATGAGTCCTTTGAAGTATTTTAATTACGATCGCATATGTCAAAAGCATTTTCACGTCACACATTCACAAAAAATATTTTTGACATTGTTGACCACGTATACCAAATCCTTATGAAAATGTATCTTTTACTATTTTATCTGCAGACAGAATATATTTCGACAAGATCTTGATATCGGAATATAAACTTTTTAAGAGATCGAATAAGGCGAATTTTTTT
>MJUT01039678.1:170286-182325 GCA_002080005.1 Gigantidas platifrons
GTATGTTTGTGTAACTGTAAGACACTTTTGATGCACTAACTAGAAAATGACTTGGTTCAACTTTATCATTTTGTGATTTTTTTAGAAGTCAAAGAATGCACACCTTTAGTATCTGTCCATTAAACACACTACAAAATATTACAGAAACTGTAGGAGGGATAGACAGGGGATAATTAGTATGCCATGATACAGGGCTAAACATTAACAGTCATGTTCCATTCTTACATGTATGTCAAGCACATTATTATGGTGTGGTTTCTGTTGGTGAGCCACTCCATCATTTCTTGTATATGCCAATAATAACATATAAGGATTAGTATATAGTGCTAAATTCAGGAACAATGCAAGTAAAACTTTGTTCGGCAAAATATGTACATGCACATGTACTCTGTAAATGATTCAACTCTGTAGCTTTTGTAAATTATAGGGCACAAAAAGTAAACAAATATTCATTAACAAGAAATATGTATTGCAAAAACAAAATATTATTAGCATGTCCGAAAAGTCAGCTGCATGTATAATAATAATGTTGTAAAATAACAAAACTATGAACTGGAACATTGAAGAATAGGAAATAAAACACATTCTCCTCATCCTGGTGAAGTCTTAAGTTAATGATCGAATGAAAATAACATTGCTTTTAACATCAAAAAGTTAATATTGGGAGACAATTTTCTTTATCCTTTAGTTATTGAATTAAAAAGTTCAAAAATCTGACAAAAGTTCCACCCCCCAAAAAAAACATACTAAAAATGGCCAAAACTCCTTTAATATAAAAATATTTGTCTAAGACTTTCTCATTGTTACGAGGCTTCATATTTCATTAGGTATAACATGGTACTATTTTCATTGTTTACTACTAAAACTATGAACTGATACTTCGGAGCCAAACCCTAGACTGTTAAATATTTTGATTTCAGGTGTATAAGAGACATAAAATTGTAATTAACATTGAGGTTAACAAGAGTCTAAATAAATTGTCCAGTCTTTAGATAACGGTAATAGATATTGTGAATCTTGCATAGTCCATTAAAATGTCGTCTGCAACTGAGTTAATGTTAAATTTGAACTAATGAACTTTCATCCAGTCTGCAGCTGACTTAATGTTAAATTTGAACTTTCATCCAAGAGTAATAACATAGACATAAAGTGCATCACTTTAACACCTCATTCCTTAACACAAAAACTTACCGTTTTTGAAAATTAGAAGAAAATTAAAAAGGCAGGCTCCGATACAATAAATGGTATTTTACAAAAATCAAAAACAATTGGCATAACGCTTAAAGTCATATGTTTTATCCAGGTTTGGTAGGTGACTTCACACATCAGGTTTTTTACAAAAATATCCATAATTGTGGTTTATGAACGCAATAAATCCAAACGATATATGATGATTCGTATATGTTACGAGCGTTTTATAGTAAACTTCTGCACTTTTATTAAGCTAACACTACAACTACTAGTAATGCACTATACTATTTTTCACTTACCTAAATTGCTTCTTTTTTTTTCTTTTTAAATTTACATTCCACTGAATATCACATATCCACATTATGTAATATATTCCACATGAAAACACCTCCACCTTATGGAGTGTGCCAACAACAATATTTCCACCTAATGGAGTATTCCAAAAAAAAAAAAAATCCATTAAACTCGCATTTTTTGTTTTTTTTGTTACTACTTTACCACAGCTATAACATAACTAAACACAGCTTAGACACAGCTTTAACACATCTATTCATTTTTCCATGCAACTTTGCATTACTTCAAATAGCTATTTTGAGAAAACAAACTTTATATTCCAAATTCCAAATAATAGAAATTAACCATTCCATATAATTTATAATCACTTCTTATTTTATAAATAACTTTCACATATTTCATATTCCACCTAATGGATATGAACATTTATATGACTAACAACGGGACAATCCATCGGCATTCTTGTTGAGCTGACCCTTCCTGTACTGAACAGTTATTTGATACGGCTGAAGAGCAAGAGCCCATCTAAGTAGACGCTGAATTTTGTCTTTCATTCTATTAAGCCAAACTAAAGGATTGTGGTCCGTTTTCACAACAAAACTTGTACCCTTTAAATAGTACGAAAGAGATTCCACTGCATCTGTATTTCCCTTTCCTCTTGGCATACGTTTTATAGTGGCTGGTGTTTCTCCAGCTTCTTGCTCATCCGTCTCTGAAGCATGAGTTACGAATCTACCACTTCTCCGTAAAGTGAAAGAGTCAAATTCCGCATCTGTATCACCTTCTGCCATTATTATATTTTACAAAGTATCAGTTCACTATCACTTGAATTTGGTTTAACCGCTGCCACCATTGTTACGAGGCTTCAAATTTCATTAGGTATAAAATGGTACTATTTTCATTGTTTACTACTAAAACTATGAACTGATACTTCGGAGCCAAACCCTACTGTTAAATATTTTGATTTCAGGTGTATAAGAGACATAAAATTGTAATTAACATTGAGGTTAACAAGAGTTTAAATAAATTGCCGTCTTTAGATAACGGTAATAGATATTGTGAATCTTGCATAATCCATTAAAATGTCGTCTGCAACTGAGTTAATGTTAAATTTGAACTAATGAACTTTCATCCAGTCTGCAGCTGACTTAATGTTAAATTTGAACTTTCATCCAAGAGTAATAACATAGACATAAAGTGCATCACTTTAACACTCAGGTACAATGTAAATGAACAGAGACCAAAATATTCAATAACTTTAAATGAAAAACAACACTCATATGGGGGATAACAAACATTCCATTGATCAAATTTTTAAACAATGAACAACAAGAAACATCAACTATAACATACATGTATGATGTGTAAACTATTTAAGCATGAGCAACAGGAAACACATTTAGATACAAAAAATGAAAAGATGAACAGGCTTAGTTGGATTTTTATAGTGCTAGTTCATTGAAACAACAGTATGTGGGTAGACATGTCGCTCCACTCTGAAATATTATTCTGATTCTGAGCCGATCAGTCTTTGTTCTCACTCCTTAATGCTGCATGCTTACAATTTTATAGTCTGGTTTGACTAGCTATAGACAGGGGCTAGAACCCATTGATCTACCACATTCAGTAGGAGCATGCTAATCATTATACCACTGATGAGGTCGGAAATCACTTTGTCTACAGACCCATAATTATACCAAGGCAACATTTTTGCAGTAGTATAAAAATCACACTGAAAAGGGAGTAGTTCTTCAAAACTTTCATTAAGCTAGGGACTTGTGCCCAAGTTAATTAATGCAGTCGACATGGTCAAGCATATATCAAAATAAAACCCATAGATTAGCTTTTAGTCAGATTTGAACTGACATCTTTTCAACATTATTGAAATGTACTACCTTGTACTATAGAAGCTGAATAATTATTAGTGGAAATACACATGTAGTGGACAAACTAAATATGTACACAGCTCATTAGCTCCCAGAGAGATTTTAACTGACAGATCTCCAACATTATTGAAATGTACTGATTGATTGACACCATAGTAACAACATTTTGGCAGAATCTAGCAAGGCTCGTCACTAAACTTCTTCTTCTTCCAAATACAGGATAGACTCGAAGGGTCGAGTGAAATTATCCCGGCGTGGAGACTAAAATTTTTAACTTATAAATTGATAAAAAATATTTACAATTTAACTAGTGGTATTACATGAAGGCTGGAGGGAATTGTATACCCTCCAAACCAGACCTGAAGCTGTCAAGGTCTGGAGCCTGTGCTATTGCTGCCAGGAGGTAGTTCCCACTTCTGATGGTACGGGGAAAAAAAGAATACTTGTATGTTTTTTGAAGTTGTAATTTGTTTATATTTATGTTCCCCTCTAGTACGTGTATCACTTTTGCTTAAGTTAACTTGATTTCAATTGATTACAATAAGCAGTTCTTAACAAGATCTTTGAAATATTACCTAAACAGAAGCTTTAATGGCCCCTTGTAGCCAGGTTTGATCATCAATTAGCACCACAATACCAACATTTGGTCCTGACTTTGTTAGGAACATTTCAGCCAAGATTGGTTGCAATCCCTTCAGTTGTTATCTAATGGTCCTGACTTGGCACTGCATAGACGCGATAGAGAATAAAAATAACGTGCATAAATTTCTTACCCTGCAGTGCATGAACAATAAGCTCCTTCTGTCAAACCATCATCTTCTTTGGTGCATATCCATACATTGTGGGGGTCGTCATTCAGTCTATGATGGTGAACACTTACATTTTTTGTAAAATAAATTACACAAGTTCCTGTTCGATTTTGTCTTTAAGAAATATGCCTCCTGCAACCACCCACTTAAAAAATATTCATAGACCTTGCCAACCTTATAGTCTTTCAGCATGTCAATGCAACATCACCATGGGTTAACAAGAAATACGTTAACTAACATGCCGAAACATGCGACCGCTAGCTCCTCCTTCGTTCCTGTTTTCGTCAGACTTCTCATTGTCCAGATTCTCGACTTTCCAACTACTAAATTAATCAATAATTGTGTATATTTGATCACCAGTGTAATGTGTAAATGTAGAATACAATTTTGCAAATAAATAGAGTGAATATAACTTCGAAAATGTTAAAAATAAAGTGGTAGTCGTATCGCCATGATATAATCCAAGCAGAAAGGCCGCTTACCACCCGGATTTTACTCCGATTGGACTTTGGACTAAGGCCGCTTACAACAAATAATAGGTTAATGTGAAATAGGTCTATTGGAACCAATATTGGTCACAATGGTCCTTGAATGATCCCCTTTCAAAATTGTGCCCTGCAGATCAGGCTCCACTGGTCAATACATTGTTTGTAGATTACAAAAGTAAACGAAGTTTATTTAGAGACAATTAAAGACAGAGATATAAGACAAACCTTTAGCAGATTTAGGACAAGTGCGCATGATTTAAGACCTTATAAAATATAAGTAAAAAAAATAGAATATGTAAAAGCTGCCATGATGGTACAATGTAAGACGAAATTCATTTCACTACATCTGGTAAAATTAAGATCATTCTCACGGGATACTTCATTTTTAAAGCAAATTAAATATTCGTGATTCAAAATCGAATAGCTTGATATGGCTTTATCCGTTCTTGTAACTTCACATGATCTGATCTATTTTGAATATTTACCATTGTGTTATTGATTTCCGAGTCCAGGGGATTGAAACTGTGTCACTGACAACTCATGTGTAAAGAAAGAAAGCAAGCCCTACAAGATGGCGGATGACCTATTGAACCCAGACTGTCTACATCACGAGAAAAACAGTATAGTGGAAATATACGCGCAACGGTCCAAGTATGTCACAACATACAAAAGATGTCAAAAATATTTTTTGTCAGTGTATGACGTATATTTTAACCTCATCCAGGTTGTCAAGTTTGTCTAAAAAGAATGTGAATATATATTTATCGAACTGTTTTTTTTAACAAATTTATGGATTTTCACATCATAGCATGTATTACGAGTTCAAGTTTCGGTACAAAAAAGTAATTTGTTAGCTAAAATTTTACAGCAAGCAATTTCTACATACAGGTGAAAACTTCTTGTCATGCGAGGGAAAATGTTTTTGACATTTGCATTCGTATTCAAAATACTTGAAAGGAATTGATTGCGGTATAGATGTAGAGGGCAAGCACAAGCTAGTAAATTTTATTGACTTTCGCTTAACGAGAGAACATTATTTGTTCAATTTCAATTCGGAATGCTTCTAGAATTACGTATGACTTCATCGAAGGTCATTGAGTAGGCTCTGTCAGCCAAAAAATAAAACATACCTGAAACCAAAATACTTGTGATTTTCCTTTCAAGTATTGTAAATGAATGCTTTTGCACTTTGAAATTTAAAAATCGGACATCTGGTTCAGAATTTATGAAAATTTTAGTGAAGCACATACGTTGCTTTTATAGGGGAGACCGGGGTTGAATGAGCCACTTTTCACTTATTTAGCTATCAAATGAAATCTGATGAATTTAAACAAGTCTTAAAGTGAAAGCGACACACACATACACCTCATCGATGTTTAGGGGTATGTTTGGATATAGTATCTAAACCATGTAAGCCGATAATTGGGTTGAAATACAGATGTCAATTCGTAACAAATTACCCCGTATACGGGGTGAGTTGAGACAGGGAATGGGGTAAGTTGTGACATAATAAATTAAAATAATAGTTTGAGAACTTTAAAATTTAACAGTGCAAAGAATTTGAACATCAAAACATCTTAAAGTAAAAATGCCAAACACTTTCAGAACGAGAATCTAATCTTCATCAGAGTCACAGTTTTGGCAAACATAAAGTCCTTCTCCTGCTGTGCATTCTTCGTGAGCCCATTTTTTACAACTTGTACATTGAACCCAACATTCACTGGATCTACTGTTTGAATACGGTTTTAAACAAACTAAGCAAAACCACTTTTCTTCATCCGACGAATTGATACTAACATTTTGTTTCGGTTTCTGTTTTTTACTCGCGTTTTGCTTTTTGAGAGGCAGTTTTCGTTTGACCGGCTTGGACTTAGTTTTACTTCTTCTTTGAAATTCCTCTTCGAGTGCTCTTTTCTCCGGAGTGTCAGTGAGAATTGCTGACTTACGTTTTCTAGAAAAGGTTTTTGTAGTGGTCTTACGCGGAGGAGCCTTTGGAAATGGCCGAACTTCCTCTGGATCAAACGATGCTGACATTCGTCTAGGAGTATCAAAGTATCCATCTTTTACAGTAGCATTATAATGCGCTGGCAAACCAGTTCCATTTAAGACGAGGTGGATGTTTCCTCTTGCTTGCATATTAAACCTGCTTGGAGATTGAATAAGTTCAACAATTTTGTTGTTGTGTTGCATTTTGACCACAGTTATCTGGACTCTGTAAATGTTGCATAAAAGAGCCAGAATCACATCTGCACTCCCTGACATGTAATTTCTTTCAGTTACATAGCTGATAATGTCATTGACCAAGTCCCTATTATTGGACGTAAATTCATTGTAGAACATCTGATTGCTAATAGCTTCTTCTTTAAGATGATGTGACATCTGATCAATGCTGATATCCCCATCAAATTATGAACGCATACACAATCCAGTGACCATCACCCCTAACATTGACAATCACTCGTTTTCGTTCCTTCAGATATGTATCAAGAAGATGGGTTGATTCATTGTTAGTTATAATTTTGTTTGTTCCTGATACTGATTTTCATTGTGACTCTGATTATTCTGAAAATGTTCTTGATCTTTTTGTTGCTCTGGGCGATCTGTGTGCTGTTCCTGCTGTCTGACTCAGTCTGTTGTTGCTGGCCAGTCGGATGTTCTTCATTCATCGGTTGTTTCGTTTTGGTTTGTTGAATCATTTTGTGATGCTTCACTACCGGTTGTCTCTCTCTGTTCTTGGTTTTATGGATTAGTTTGCATGGGTCTGTCTGCCACGTACACAGGTGAAAAATCAGTCTCCAAAAATATTAGAATTCATGGGATGTATTCCGCTAACCCTAAAACCACTAACAATGTTTCTAGGAGTTAAAGCATTAGGCCATGAATCTCTAAGAATTCCGGGGATGTCATAAATCGTCATAGGTTTACCTGGATTATTCCTTAACCAACAATCCTGTGCTGTCGTAGCGTGTCTTTTCAATAGACCAAATACTGTTCTGTCCAGTGGTTGCAGTTTATGCGAACAGTGGGGTGGAAAGGAAAGCATTACAATTCTATTAAGTTTGAAAATTGCTAGAGTCTGGACAGCAAGGTGCGAGTGGTGATTATCTAGTAATAACAAGGCTTGTCTTTCGGTAGTAGGCTTTGCATGTTTCACGAAGTGAGTTAGAAAGACAAGAAAATTATCCGCTGTCATCCATCCAAACACTCCTTAGAGTCCGTCTCGAATAAAATGATCTTTGAATTTTTTTCTTGGAAATATCATTATCGGGGGCCTGCTGTTACCAATGGCGGTCACAGCTGCACAAACGTTTACAAGAGTGCCCCTTTCAGCAGACGTAATTCCTCCAACTTGTTTTACTCTTTTAGCTCCTACTGTTTTGACGGCTTCTGTACTGTTGTAATTCCAGTTTCGTCAACGTTCCATATGTCATTTGGATCGAATTTATATCTATCCATTGCTTCTCCAAGTTTGGAGAAAAACAGACCTACGTTTGTTCTGTTAAAGCTGGTAGCTCTAGACAAATTTGTTGCCTCAGGTGTTCTTATCGAAAGATTCGGATGTCTCTTCATAAATAGTTCAAACCAGTCTACACCAGCACACCCATTTTGGGTCCATGACTATGGCATTGTTATTCCAAATCTCTCAGCGCATTCAAATGCAAGTCTTCTAACGTCCTTGGGTGTTAATCCGAAGTAAATGAACGACGCATTCAATAGGTATCGCTCAAGTGTTGCTTCTTGAAGGTCGTTGAACACCGTTCTATTACCAGTATATCCTCTACTTGTGTTGCTGACACCAACTTCAATTGCCTTCTTTATAAATCTCGATAACGTCATGTGGTTTATATCGAAGTCCGATTGATTGATTGATTGGTGTTTAACGTCCAGCGAGCAATTTTTCAGCTATATTCAGGACGAGAATAATTTAAACGCCACGAGACTCGAAACAAGGAAATGTGATGGGTAGGGACGGATAATTTAGCCAGTGCAACAGGTCTCTTATGGACCACTCATCATGAGCATAATGCTCATAGTGAGCTGTTACACTGGGTTCTTTAACGTGCGAAGAGGGTGGCAATCTCTCAACACGGGACCTCGGTTTTATTTACGTCTCATCCGAAGGACGGGTTGGCTGTGAATTTCTTCATCCCGCACAACCGACGGACGCTCCTTCAAGCCGAAGAAGCTCTCGGTCCCATTTCTATATCCCGGGGTTCCCGCGGGGGTGACCCCTTTTAGAGGACTAGTGCCTCTAGGACGGAGAAACCTGGTGCCTATTCTACCCCTGCACACCCTCTGGGAGGGGGTTGTACAAATAAAAGAAACATTAAAAATATAAAACCATACATCTAGAACATATATTATATGACTATATTTTTGCATATAAATTAATTTCTTTTAAAAACCGCAAAATTGTGTCGCCTGCGACATTTGTAAATAAATTAGATAAACTGTTGGCATTGTAGAATGTCTGCCGAACATTGGCAACATCCACACAATCAATCAAGACATGTTTTAATGAAAAATTAGAATTACACGGAATACATTCCGGTCGTTCTTCATTATTTAACAAATAGCTATTAGTAAGTATACTATGACCTATACGACATCTGGTCAAGACTACATGTTCCTTCCGATTTTGACCGTAATAACAAGGAGTCTTGCCAACTAGGGAATGCATTTCGTGTAATTTGTTATGAATTTGCTGGTCCCAGCTATCTTGCCAACGTTTTAAAATATATTTCACTATAAAAGGTTTAATATCTGTATAAGGAATAGAACAATTGGATACAGGATCATCCAATGCGTTCTTGGCTTCCCGGTCAACGACTGTGTTCCCATGGATCCCTCCCTATATGACTAGGGATCCATGTAAAAATTACATGTTTACCAATAGCAACAAGGCTTTTATAAATTTCAACAATTTTTAAAATAAAAAGGTTTTGAGTTTTACAACTCTCAATTGCCAACAGGCAAGAAAGAGAATCGGAACAGATCATGAATTTACTCTTTTCAGAAGAGGCAACGAACTTCAAGGCAAGAAGTATTGCATTAGCTTCTGCACTGAAGATCGAACTGGCAGATGGTATTCGAGCAGAGTAGACCTGCTGTCCAAAAACAGCTGCCGACGCTCTTTCACACCATCCTTTGAACCATCAGTATATATTGCAGAGTATTCAGATGTTACCGATCTAATTTCAGCAAAATGTTGCTGAATTAGTAAAGGGTTTGTTTCTGATTTTTTGTGTTGTGTAAGTTCTTAAGAGCTTATGTTGTTGTATTGTTGATATGTATTGCCGACTCTAAATAAAGCTTAGTATTATTATTATTCAGGCTAATGAGAATTTAGATGAACAACTGGAAGAGATAATACAAAAAATTCAGTCAGTTGATGTAGCTGGTAATAAAAGGTTAGCATAGAAAACATGGCATCATTATAGCCTTAGCTAAAAATACTGTGGATAAAAGGTTAGCCTTTATTTTAACGTTGATTTTATATGATCATGGTACCTGTTTCTGAGGAGTTATAGCAAACTATAATCGTACCTGTTTCTGAGAGGTTTTAGCAAACTACAAGTAAAGCTAGGAGGCACTTTGTGAGAATAAAAAGGTTGAAATGTTTTTTCCAATATTTTATTAAACTATATTCTAACATGATCCTTAAGTAAAAAAAAGCGCTTTAAACTAGTTGTAAGTTAGATTCCAGCAAATAATAAGGTGTACTATAAAATTTGTTAGTTACTTATGACAGGTCAGTGGCGTTCTCTGTGGTACTTCAGTTTCCTCCTCCTGTAAATAACACTGACCATCTAGATTTTACTGGAATATTGTTGAAAGTGGCATTAAACACATATAACTTTTCTATAGCCAAAATATTTTAGTATACTGTTTTCTTATTTATCTTTTTTATTTTAGAGTGAAGCACCAGAGAGCAGAAAATGATAGTTTAGACAAGAAAACAATGAAGATAAACTTAGTCGGTTCAAAAGCTCTTAACAACTGCTTATGTTGTTGTATTGTTGCTATGTATTGCCGACTCTAAGTAAAGCTTATTATTATTATTATTCAGGCTAATGAGAATTTAGATGAACAACTGGAAGAAATAATTCAAAAAATTGAGTCAGTTGATGTAGCTGGTAATAAAAGGTTAGCATAGAAAACATGGCATCATTATAGCCTTAGCTAAAAATACTGTGGATAAAAGGTTAGCCTTTATTTTAACGTTGATTTTATATGATCATGGTACCTGTTTCTGAGGAGTTATAGCAAACTATAATCGTACCTGTTTCTGAGAGGTTTTAGCAAACTACAAGTAAAGCTAGGAGGCACTTTGTGAGGATGAAAAGGTTGAAATCTTTTTTCCAATATTTTATTAAACTATATTCTAACATGATCCTTAAGTAAAAAAAAGCACTTTAAACTAGTTGTAAGTTAGATTCAGATTCCAGCAAATAATAAGGTATACTAGAAAATTTGTTAGTTACTTATGACAGGTCAGTGGCGTTCTCTGTGGTACTTCAATTTCCTCCTCCTGTAAATAACACTGACCATCTAGATTTTACTGGAATATTGTTGAAAGTGGCATTAAACACATATAATCTATCTGTTTTCTAATATTTTATTAAACTATATTCTAACATGATCCTTAAGTAAAAAAAAAGCACTTCAAACTAGTTGTAAGTTAGATTCCAGCAAATAATAAGGTGTACTATAAAATTTGTTAGTTACTTATGACAGGTCAGTGGCGTTCTCTGTGGTACTTCAGTTTCCTCCTCCTGTAAATAACACTGACCATCTAGATTTTACTGGAATATTGTTGAAAGTGGCATTAAACACATATAACCTTTCAATAGCCAAAATATTTTAGTATACTGTTTTCTTATTTATCTTTTTTATTCTAGAGTGAAGCACCAGAGAGCAGAAATTGATAGTTTAGACAAGAATATAATGAAGATAAACTTAGTCGGTTCAAAAGCTCTTAAGAGCTTATTGTTGCTATGTATTGCCGACTCTAAATAAAGCTTATTATTATTATTATTCAGGTTAATGATAATTTAGATGAACAACTGGAAGAAATAATACAAAAAATTGAGTCAGTTGATGTAGCTGGTAATAAAAGGTTAGCATAGAAAACATGGCATCATTATAGCCTTAGCTAAAAATACTGTGGATAAAAGGTTAGCCTTTATTTTAACGTTGATTTTATATGATCATGGTACCTGTTTCTGAGGAGTTATAGCAAACTATAATCGTACCTGTTTCTGAGAGGTTTTAGCAAACTACAAGTAAAGCTAGGAGGCACTTTGTGAGGATAAAAAGGTTGAAATCTTTTTTCCAATATTTTATTAAACTATATTCTAACATGATCCT
>MJUT01039678.1:219319-250314 GCA_002080005.1 Gigantidas platifrons
TTGATTCTAGAGTGTTCACAAGGATGTTACGTGGTAGAAATTTGACCCGGTGACTTTGACCTTGAAAATTAATAGGGTTCCAGATTTTCTTAAGGACTAAGCATGTACCAAGTTTGGTTTAAATCCAATGAAGGATGTTGATTCTATAGTGTTCACAAAGATGTTACGTGGTAAAAATTTGACCCGGTGACCTTGAAAATCAATAGGGTTCCAGATTCACTTAAGGACTAAGTATATACTAAGTTTGGTCAAAATCCATTGAAGGATGTTGATTCTAGAGTGTTCACAAGGATGTTACGGAAGGACGGACGGTAGCGTTACTATATCCCTTCGCAACTTCGTTGGCGAGGGGATATATTAATTATTGGTATTTTTATTCGAAAGATGATATATTTTGTTGTTCCATGTATAAATACTCTAGTGGGCGTACGTCTTAACTCAATGAAGACATTTTACTAACTACACATTTTATTACCTTAAACTACAGCATATCAGTGTTACAGTCACTGTGGGAAAACCAACATCTGTTTATCATATCAAAGCTAGACAGTTATATAAACTATTTATCAGATTGCAGATCATAAACCAAATGATTAATTATTATTCTAAATAGATTATCCATGATATGACATCTCCCTTCTTTTGAAAATAAAATGTAAAGGCATACTGTAAAATAAGGAAAAGCTTTAGAAATAAAAATTAAAAAACAATTTCTGAAACTTGTTGAAATTACTGTCTATGATATCCAAAGTCCTACTCTAAAATCCTTACACTAATTGAAGCACTATTTACATTTCAGAAAATCAAAAGCACCAAATTCCTCAATGAGTCTCTCTGGTTTCTTTACCATTCTACCACTTCTTGTTTTGTACGGTTCGGTCATCTGATTGTCAGTATTGGTTCTCGTTTGAACGTTCGGTTCAAAATTAAGTTAAATTTCATCTGAGTTTATATTTACATTGTTCTTGTTTGTCATTAAATGTTTCCTATTTCGTCTGAATTGTTTATTGTCACTTGTTTTAACAACGTATGATCTGGCATTGTCAGTTTTCTCTACAACAATTGCTGGTACCCATACTTTCTCTCTTTGAATGTAAACACTGTCTTGTACATTAAGTTTCGGTAATTCCTTCGTCTTTTTGTCATAGAAGAATTTTTGCTTATTCTGTCTATTCACAAAGTTTTTTGTTCGAGTCTTCGGTACTTCCGATTTCAAAAGTTTCTTCGACACGGATAGTTTTGTCTTACACCTACGTCCCATCAATAACTGACACGGTGACGGCATATCACTATCTAACGGAGTGTTTCTATAGTTCAATATACTAAGGTAAGGATCTTTTCCTTCACGGTCGGCTTTCTTCAACAATTATTTAACAGTTTGTACGTTCTTTCTGCCATTCCATTACTCTGTGGATATCGCGGACTTGACGTAACATGCTTGATATCCCATGTTTTCTCAAATGCTTTGAACTTTTCACTTGTGTATTGTTTCGCATTGTCCGATACAATAATGTCCGGAATTCCATGTCTGGCAAAAATGGATTTCATATGTGATTACTGTTTCACTTCTTATATTGTTCAATAAACAAACTTCAAAGAATTTCGAGTAGTAATCCACCACTAATAGATGCGACATCGCAACTTTCTCCCACGGTCGCGTCGGTAAATCAGCTTTTACCATCGGTTCTTTTGCATTCGACTTCTAATATGCTTACAAATGTCACATCTTTGTACAATGTTTTCTATTTGCTTTGACATCCCTGGCCAAAATAAAACATCTCGAGCACGATTTTTGCACCTTTCGATTCCTTGGTTTCCTTCGTGAATTCTGTTGAGCATTTCTCTTCGCTTATTGTCGGTACAACAACTTTTTCGCCTTTGAACGCAAATACCTTCAGCTACATGTAGCTCATCACGGTAATCCCAATACGATTTTATCTTGTCATTTATGTCGGATTTGGTTTCGGGCCAACCAGATTTCACTGTTTTCATAAGTTCTGTCAATGATTCATCTTTTTCTGTTTCATGTCGAAATTGTTCTAATTTCACATCAGATACCGCTACGGTTGATAACAACATATGCACTTGGGCATTCATTTCTGCTTCAAAGTTTTCAGGGTCGACTTCCTGTAGATACGCTCTGGATAGAGAGTCAGAAATATACATTAGTTTTCCTGGTTTATGTACCACATTAATGTCATACTTCTGTAGACGTAACACGAGTCTCTGTATTCTTGGTGGTGCATTTACAATCGGTTTCTTGAGAATAGATTCCAGTGGTTTATGATCACTTTCGACTTCAACGGTTCTGCCATACACATACTGGTGGAATCTTTCACATCCAAATACGATGGCAAACATTTCTTTTTCAATTTGTGCCCAGTATTTCTGCGTCTCGGTTAATGTTCTCGGTGCATATTCAATTGGTAGCTCCTTTTGCAAAAGAACGGCTCCGAGTCCACTTTGCAATGAATCGACGGATAATTTGACCGGTTGTGAACTGTCGACATATCTTAGAAGTGGTGCATTCGTGATCAACTTCTTCAGACTTTGAAACGTTTTTTCATGATTTTCATCCCACTGAAATACTACATTCCTCTTCAATAAATCCCTCAATACACTTGTATTTGACGAAAAATTCGGAACAAACTTTGCTATGCACGTAACCATTCCAAGAAATCTTTCGAGCTCTTTTTTTGTTTGCGGTGATTTCATTTCCGTGATCGCTTCCACTTTGTTTTCATCGACTTGTAATCCATCACTCGTATATTTGTCACCAAAATACGTAACTTCTGGGATTCCAATATAGCACTTATCTCTATTTAATTTCAAATTTGCCTCACGCACACGGTCAAACACTGCTTTCAACCTTTGATCATGCTGATCTTTTCTACATCCCCAAATTAAAATATCATCTATGAAATTCAACACCATCTAGACCTTCTAGAATTTTGCAAACTGATTTATGGAATACTTCACTAGCACTTTTTATTCCGAAAGGCAATCTTGTAAATTTGTATCGCCCAAATGGGGTATTGAATGTGCACAAATCGGAACTTTCTTCATCTAGCTTTATCTGACAAAGACTAATTTACTGAAACACGTCGCTCCTGACAATTTCATAGCGATTTCTTCTTGTGTTGGTAATTGAAAATGCTCTCGTTTGATAGCATTTTTCAGATCTTTTGGATCACGACAAATTCTCAACTTTCCATTTTGCTTTTCAACAATAACCATAGAATTCACCCATTCTGTCGGTTGTTCCACTTTATGAACTATGCCTAATTTATCCATTCTATCAATTTCTGCTTTTAATTTATCTCTTAATGCAATCGGAACTCTGCGTGGATGATGAATGACCGGATTTACTGATTTATCTATCACAATGTGATGATAACCTTCTAATTCACCTATTCCTTCAAACACATCATTGTATTCCTTCAATAATGACTTTTTTTGCACTTGAATCAACTGACGGAACTCTTTTGATAAGATTTAACTTTTCAAATTTGCCTTTGTATGACACATTTATATTTGATTTGCCAAGCACTCGCAATTTCTCTCCTGAATATGACACTAATCTTGTATTACTTGGAATTATATTTCTTAGGCCTTTCACCGATTTGTAGATTTTGTACGGAATTACATTTGCTTGTGCTCCTATATCCAATTTGAATGTAACACTTTTTCCATTCAAATTTACTTTAACATTCCACGAATCGTCATTTTTCGGATGTTTCTCGATAGATCCAACGAAAAATTCATTGGGACTTGCTTCTTCTTCTTCTACGGTATGAATTCGACGGCTTTTACACATATCTTCCTAAAGTGATTCGGTTTCTTGCACTGGTTGCAAAGTTTTCCAAACGCTGCACAACTTTTCAGAAAATGTTCTAATCCGCATTTCTGGCAATGGTACTTTTGCTGTTTCGGAAGGTTCTTTCTGTTGCGATTTTCCTTTGAATTTAGATTGTTTATGTTGAGTGTCTCTTCTAAATGCATGAACGGATATTTGTCATCTTCTGTGATCGATTTCAGTTGTTGTTTCGAAACTTCGGATGCGCAACAATGTCAATGGATTTTGTAAGAGTTAAATCTGGAATTCGAAGTAATCGTTCTCTGACCTGGTCGTTAATTATTCCACAAACAATTCTGTCTCGAATAAAACTGTCGCATAATTGTCAGAATTCACATGTTTTATCTTTGTTTTTCAGTTCTGTTGCATAATGGTCAATGGTTTCTCCTTCCGTTTGGAAATATGTGTGGAACTTGTATCTCTCATAAGTTTGATTCTTTATCGGATTACAGAAATCTTCGAATTTCTTCAGCAATGGATTGATTTTGTCCTTTTCATCTTCTCCGAACGTAAATGTGTTGAAAATTTCAACGTCATCTTCTTCTATACAGTGAAGTAGCAACGAACACTGTAATTTTTCTGCTCTCTCTGTATACTCAGTAGCTTCCAAGTAAAATTGGAATTTCTGTTTCCATTTTCTCCAGTTTTCGGATACGTTTCACTGGAGGCTTAGTGCCAATGGAGGTTTTAGTTGATCCATATTTTGATAGTCAGTCCATTTCGGTTTTCACATCTGACACCATGTTATATTTTGTTGTTCCATGTATAAATACTCTAGTGGGCGTGGCGTACGTCTTAGCTCAATGAAGACATTTTACTAACTACACATTTTATTATCTTAAGCTACAGCATATCAGTGTTACAGTCACTGTGAGAAAACCAACATTTATCAGATTGCAAATCATAAACCAAATGATTAATTATTATTCTAAATAGATTATCCATGATATGACACAAGACAAGGATTATCAGGTCCATATCAGATGAGCTCGAAGAGCGAATCTGATATGGACCTGATAATTCTTGTCGAGCAAAAAAAAAAAATACTAATATTATTTTTATTGGTAATTTCACAATTTTAACAAAGCTTTGTGATTTTGTTGTTGTGTTTTGACCATTTTTTTAATGAAAGGTTTAGTAACGTCACGTTAAACCGCGCATGACAAATGACCAACAGTTGATAATTTCTAGTTTCACTAGTCGGTGGTTACTAAATTTATCGGGTAGTAAAGATCAAAGGAAACTGTTACAAATTATCGATAAAATAAATTATCACCATATCATGTTCTAATACATTCAGCAACTTGAATCATAATCTTTTTTCTTCATCAGTTAGCGTTTCCATATAATGTAAGTATACGCGTAATGGTCCTAGTATTTCACAACATCATACAATGTCAAAAATATTTTTTGTCCGAGTAAAACGTATATATTTGTAAAGTTTGTCTAAAAACAATGTAAATACATATTTATCGACCTGTTCTTAATTTAAGTATTTTCACATCATAGCATGTATTACAAGTTTTGGTTTTGGTAATTTTTGGCAAATATTTTACAGCAAGCAATTTCTACCGACAGATGAAAATTTATAGTCACATGAGGGAAAATGTTTTTGACATTTACTTTCGTAATCAAAATACTTCACCCTTGATTACAGCATCCAATGTCCAGCTATTATACATATTATATTGTAAATAATCTAAGTTATTTTATTACTGGTATTATGACAATAAGCGGATCTCATACTTTGCTAAATTTCGTCCGTTTGAAAAATGAAGTTAATTTATTTTCACCTTTTATGAGTAACATTACCCACGATTGAAGGGTAACTTCCCACTTGGTCTATTCACATTTCCTCTACTATTTGACCATTCCCATTTGGTCTACTGATGAAAATTTAATAATTCCCATTTCGTCTACTTAATGAAATTTTATGAAATAGAGGTCTATAATATCTTTTAAATTAAAATTAGAGTTGTGATTGTGTATTCTTTTTCTGTTCATGTTTTCATTCTCTATTCTATGAAATAATGTAAACCGAGTACAATTCCTCCGAATTTCAAAACTGTTCATCACTGTAAAAACAGGGGAATATGTCACGTTTTAATAATCATTCCCATTGCAACGACGGGGTCGGGGCGTTTGGGGAATCTAGCAATCTAACCAAATTGCTTTGATAAATTGTGTATTTCTTTTAGTGTTCTGCACACGCTGTTGACTGTTGTATTTGCTTTCGATTTCAGATAAATAAAACGTTCATGTTTTGGTTTATATGTCAAATCGCATGTGCCTAGTCATATAAACAGGGTCACTCTTTGTGGGTGCAATTGGTTAATTTGTTTTTGCAAATTGTCTTTCAAATACTGCAGGCCGTCCGCAACAGTTGACGACGCTCTATCCCAAAACTCAGTGAAAGTCTCTGGGTTTATTCGAACCTCTGATTGTAAATTAAACCCTTTACTATCTGTCAATAATATTGGTTTCCTATGTGGGGAAAGAAGTGAGTCCAATCTGTTTAAATCAGCTTGCTTGGTAAGTGTTCGGTCACTCATGGATATGGGTTGTCGCCCTTTATTTACATAAGTTCTGGTCACGCTATACAAGTCAAATGCCTTGAAATTTCACTCGGTATCACTAAATTGTTACATGTTCGTGTAAATAAATGGGTTTAGGTTCTACACCATGCAACGACGGGGTTCGGGCGTTTGGAGAATCTAGCAAATAAAGGAATAAAAACACCAGGGGCGTGTTTTATTGCTCTCTTCTGCATATCTCCAGAATATCTTCCGATGAAGCGTCCAAAAAATTAATCTGGAGATACTCTGAAGAAGAAGCAATAAAACACGACAAATTCAATATGGCGTTGGAAATAGCAGAATTTTTAATGTTGGATGACATAACTGAAGTTTCCGATGATTTATTGGAAAATTCAGTTATGTCAGATCATTCTAAAGACACGACTGTAATTATGTGCTCTGTTTTGGCGTTGATGTAAGTATAAAAACAAGGATAACAAAAAAATTGGTTGGAAGAAATCGCCGTGTTCATGACATTTTTCTTTATGCTTTCCGAACTTAATTTAGCTAAACGAATTGGGCTTAAAGCTCCGACCATTTGATTTTCAGTAATTATCTTGACAAGATTATCCTTTTCACCCGCTTGAGAGTCAGAGTTTTTTTGTTCTTACAGCTAATACTGTACAAAATTTGTTATCAATGTTTGTCTGCAAATGTATAATCGAAAAAGATCTGTCTATCAAATAAGACCACATTATTTTTGTATATAAAAGATATACCGGTACCTGACTTTTAAACTCGTGTAAAATAATGAAAACTGTGTATATTTTGTACAATATACCCTTTGCCGGTGTATCAGGCTAAAACGTCCGACCGCCAGATTGTCCGCACGGATATAATTGCCTAGGCAGTATCATCCGGGCCGGACGATTCAGCCTAGGCAATCTGTTCCGACCCTAGGCAATTTTGTCCGGCCTTTGTTTCATGGAATCAAGAGTTCAGATGCAAATTAGAGTTAAGTTTCCTTACAATCGCCACAAGACACAATATTCGGTGAACACTTCTTAAATAATATAGTATATATATATTGAACGAATCTGTTAGTGAATTATTTGGCAAACATGGAAGAGAGCGTTTATAACGCACTTCTGAAGTATGCAATAGACAAAGAATATCAAGAAGGGCTGACTGAAAACGAAAAAAAAAAACAATTTGAAGCCAAAGACAATCTCCTATATTTTACCAATTCGAATGGAGAGACAATACGGGTTGTAAGGGAAGCAGAAAAGCACAGGCTTTTTCGAGCTTGCCAATGATTCCACAGCAGATGAGTTGAAATTTCCGCAGATATTCAGACATTTTTTTAATTATTCGCATATTACATTAAACATGTACATTTGTATATGTATACACAATGAGAAGTGGGACCCGGGTGGCTCAATGAGTTAGGTCGTTGGTTCTAACAACTCGTACAAGCCTATCACCAATACGGCGTGGATTCGCGCCCGGCTTTGTAAATTACAAAAAAGAGTGCACTCGACTCGCAGCGGCAAGTGATAAAGTTTACCAGTTGCTTGACCATTGTCGGTGGTTATCTCCGGCTTCCTCCACCACTAAAACTGGTCGCCATGATATAGCTGAAATGTTGTTTAAAGTGGCGTTAAAACACACACAAAAAATCAAAATCACAATGAGAAGTAATCTACGTCATACAGTTGCATTTCTAAATGTTCGAGGGCAAACTGATGTTCTTTGAATTTTGTCAAAATGTGTCTCAATGGCGCCTGCAGTATGTGCATATATGAATGGGATGGCAAATTGTTCCTTTTGCTTCTCTCAAAAGTGAAATAAAGTCAGACCAAATACCGTACACAAAATGTACCTTGTTTTTAAAATGAAATATTTTTCAAAGCCATAATTAACCCGCTTTTTTCCCCGTCTGTCCGTCCATCACACTTTTCTTGAGACCTAAACTTCCCTCTCAGTTTTTATACGTCCGTCTTGAATGATGGACGTATTATGGTATACCGCTGTCCGTCCGTCTACACATCGTACGATAACTCAAAAATGCTTTGAGCGGTCGAGGGGTCGAATTTCGGATAGAACATTGTCTATACAGACGAGTACTGTCATACACTACATATTTAGATGCACAATAAGATTTTATAATTTTATTTTTTAGGTCTTAGGTCAATGTGCCACCCCTCTGCTCTTGTGGAGAATAAGAGTAGAGGGTTGGCACATATTGACATAAGACTAAACGAATATCAGCAAAAATGCGTTTTAAACAAACAAGACTGTATCCATGCCCCAAGCGCCTGTGATTTTTTTTTGTTATTAAAGAGAACATACAAGTCATATAAGTTGCTACATTTAGTCTTCATTTAATTTCAGAAACAGATATCATCATGTACGGATACAAAGCTATATGGACACGGTTGTAAACAATTATATAGCTACAGATTTCAGAAGAATGTTTCGTCTCACTCGTCCTTGCTTTCAAGTACTGCTTGATGTTTTATCTACAAGACCCGAGATGGAAGTGCGTCCAGAAATGTTTGGGGGTCGTGCACGGGTGGGTCTGGAAAAAATCGTTCTAATTGCACTTAGATATTTTGCTCACCAGGGAAACTTAAGATTAATATCAGAAATATTTGATGTTACGGACTCAACAGTGGTTACATGCAGAAACAGAGTAGTTGCTTCTCTGATGGCGCTTAAAGATACATATATAAAATGGCCATTAGATCTTAGAAAGCAAACAAATATATCAACTAAATTCCAAGAAAAAAAAGAGCTTTCCTGGCGTTATTGGTGCGATCGATGCTACGCACATTCAGATACAACCGCCTCATGAACACCCACAAGCATATGTTGAATAGAAAATCGTATCACAGCATTATTTTTCAAGCTGTTTGCCTACCAGATACCTCGTTTTCAAACTGTTTTATTGATTGGCCTGGAAGTGTGCACGATTCTCGTGTTTTAAAGAACTCAGAGTTATGGGCGGAAGGTGAAAATGTTTTTGGAGAAAATCATATAATTGGGGATGGTGCTTATCCTCTCAAGCCTTGGTTGCTAACACCCTATCGAGACAATGGTAATCTTCAAGCTGAGCAAAAACGGTATAATTACATTCATTCTGCCACAAGAACCGTAATTGAACGTAGTTTTGGAATTCTTAAGGACGTTTTCGCAGACTGCATTTTATTGAAACCAAGGAAATGAAAACATCCTGTGATACTGGTGTTTCATGTTGTGTCCTTCACAATTTTTGTATCAAACACGGGGACAATGGTGAAGAATTCATGGAGGAAGATCAAGGGAACGATAATGTTGCTGCAGCCCCAGCCGACAATGACAATACAGGTGCAGCTAAGACAGACAGACTAGCCAGAAACTTGCGTTAGTGACATGAGATCTTGAATTTCAACATGAATACATTTATAAACTTGTTTTTATTTTTTCTCTAATTAAAGTATCCAAACAATCAATTTAAGATATTTTCCTTTTTTATGATTGATCATTTCTGCTTTGATGTTAAAATCTTGGGAATTATAGTGCAGGAACTAGTTTGATCATATACAAAAATGTATTTTTGTCTTCAATTTTTGGGAACAGATTTGGTCATCTCATGGACATAAATCCAATGTCTTTATCTATGTGAAAGAGATCAAAATCAAATATTGAAATAAATGGTTGCAAAGGAATCATGCAAACACTCCCCTCGACACCCAGTCAAGGACTCGTGTAATAAAAGGGGCATAACTCCATCTATCTCTGTCAAGTGGGGGTATAAAATTTAACCAAAGTTGGCCATGCATGAAATATAATTCAGGGTGACCTAATTGTTGCTGAATCATGTGTATTCTTCATGATGTGAGCTATACAAGTGCAGATGACATGTTATGGTTTCTTTGATATTTATTCCATTTGATTGATTTTTTTGGTATTTAATGCCACTTTCAACAATACTTCAGCTATATCATGGTGACCAGTTTTAGTGGTGGAGGAAGCCGGAATACCCGGAGAGAACCTGGGCAAACAACTGGCAAACTTTATCACTTGTGGCTGCGAGTCGAGTGCACCCATTTTTGTAATTTACAAAGCCAGGCACAAACCCACGCCGTATTGGTGATCGGCTTGTATAGTGGTGGAAGAAGCCGGAGAGAACCACCGACCATGGGCAGGTAACTGGTAAACTTTATCACTTGTGGCTGCGAGTCAAGTGCACCCTTTTTTGTAATTTACAATTTACAAAATTTATTCCAAATACTAGTAATATTTACTTAATAAAATGTCAACAACAAAAAACAACAACATACTGTTGTAAAACAAATTAAATGATGTAATTAACAATTACATTATAAATGTCAACAAAAAACAACATACTGTTGTAAAACAAATTAAATGATGTAATTACTGTTGTAAAACAAATTAAATGATGTAATTCCAATTATTATTCAACACATCACATACATGTAGTCCATATTCAACATTTGTTAGACACCATATAATGCACAAGTTAACATTATTATCTCAAGTGTTTGGAATAAAAGAAATCCTTACAATATCTATGCACAGCTACCTACTGTTTTTAAACAAAAGAAAACACACAAAATTGTGTTTTGTCTATAAAGACACTTACAAATACAAAATAACCAATAAGCACTCAATTTTATATTTCCCTCATAATGCATATATATATATATATGTGTGTGTGTCTATGAAATTGCAAGCATGCTGGTAATAATGTGAGGCTGATTGAAAAGACAAATGGAATCCCAGTAATGTGGGACAAAATGTTAAAGCTGTTATAAAGTCCTCATAGGTACATATGATGCCACATGCATCTAAATACTCTAGATTTAAATTTCTAAAAGTATTTAAAACAGTACTCATCATCACTTTTGTAAATGAGAGATAAAGGTAGGTCAGCTTAGACAATGATTCCATGTTCTTTTATGCTTATTTTTGTTGATGTGAGATTGAGCACTCCTAAGCTTAGAAAGCATTTACGGAATGATATATCTGACAATGGACAATCGGTCAATTCTGGTAAGAAGCAATAAAACATGTTCATCAATATGAAACCTATCCTCAAATGTCACATTCATATACAAAATGTACAGTGATGTATGTTGCCTGATAATCATCCAAAATCGAACATAAACTTTTGAAACATTTCTCAGTAATTCACTAACAGATAAAAGCTCCATAATTTTGACAATAATCTCGTCATGTAAATCCATCAAATTTAATCCTGTAAAAATAACAGATAAAATAAATGTTTGGAGATTTCTTAAATCAACATTTGTATATAAAAACAGATCTGATGCCAATACAATATTCACTGGGGTAAAGCTGATGACCGTAACTGCAATTACGGTCATCCCAAGATGACGGACGTGGAATTGGGTAAGAATCTTTTTTTGTCGATTAAATTGTTTCTGTAATGTATTTTAAATGGCACATGCATTGGTACGATAGTAATCTATGAACTTATCACAAGGAAATCACAAATTACGACTGAAAAATGTATATGAAAGAGAAAATCCGATTTTAAAAAATCGCTAAGATGACCGTAATTGCAGTTTTCAGTTACGGTCATCTTAGCGATTTTTTAAAATCGGATTTTCTCTTTCATATACATTTTTCAGTCGTAACTTGTGATTTCCTTGTGAAAAGTTCATATATTACTATCGTTCTAATGCATGTGTCATTTAAAATGCATTATAGAAACAATTTAATCGACAAAAAAGATTCGTACCCAATTTCATGTCCGCCATCTTGGGATGACCGTAATTTACAGTTACGGTCATCAGCTTTACCCCAGTGAATATTAACATTTCTTGTGTTTAATATAAGTACATCTATTGTAAATGTGTGCACAACTTTGTTTTATCTCTTTTTTAAAACTGATACATTCATTTACTTTTTCATCTCTTTAATAAAATCCTTAAACATATTCATTTTTTCATCATGCATTCTTGCCCTCTCAGTTTGTTTCTTCTTTTTCATTCTTTTGTTCATCCATGTATTGTTTAAAAAAATCCAATACTTCAGCAGAAGAACCACTTCTGCGCTTCATTTTTTCAGTTTTAGGGGGCTGAACTGGATCTGCTTCTTTGTCATTGTCATTTGATAATGACTCAGACTGATCAACTTCATCTGCCTTTCTTTTATTACATGTATTTAAAATTTTAGTACCTGATGTAGTGGTTGGTTTTATGGTGGGATTTCCACCCAGAATGTCCTCCAATTCACGTTGAAAAGCACATGATTTCTTATCGGATCCTGACCTGTTGTTATGGTCTTCTGTTCTTTTCAGAGCAGATACTAAGGTTTTCCATTTTCCCATTACCTGTTCCCAGCTGAACTTGTATCCATGAGTATCTAATTGTTCTGATATGTCAATCCACATTTTCTTCTTTGTGTTTTTTCCCTTCTGGGTGGCATCATCTTTTTTTTTTACTTCGGCAAGCAGAATTTTTGTTGCCTGTTCATTCCAAAACATTGGCTGTGTTTCCTCAGATGACTTAGATGGCACTGAATCTTTAGTGGAGTCTTTTGTTGAAAGTGTCTCACTTTCAATTCCTGAAGAAAAAAATTACTGCAATAATTAGGAAAATATGTTTTAATAGTTTATGACAGAAAACAGATGTACACCTGATTCTAACATGAAGTGTTTATTAGACCATTTAACAGCTATAATTTCATTGAAATCAGACATGGTTAGAAATGATTTGACAAATTTTTTTTTATATGTGGTTTTGGGTATGAAATAAATAATTAAATCTCTCCTTTGGCCAAGAGAAAAAATACATGTGTTTCCACTAACATGCTCTGTAGAATTAGACATGTAGGCAGTACACTTTATCTTCTATATAAATTTTGACTGTTTCTGTAGGGAAAACATTCTAACTTTAATGGTGCTTTTCCAAAAATGGCAAAAAATCTTTAGGGTAGGCACAAAAATAAGGTCGACCGGGTTAGCGGGAAGACACATATAAATTTGGTAATAATAAAGTCTATTATTTAATTTGTACAAGCACGGATCCAGACAATTTAAAAAAGGGGGGGTTTCCAGAATAAAAATGACTAATTTTTGCCAATTTTCACAAAATTCGGAAAAAAAGGGGGGTTTCGAACCCCCAACCTGCCTGAAGCCGCCAATGTTGTAATTGGGGCGAAACGGTCCGTTACCCTAGTGTTACTGTTAGGCTAGTTCTATAATATGGAACCACCTCTTTATTGTTTATATTTGTCATTTTTCATTATTTGTTTTCAGTTGAAATATCCTGTAATAAATAAACAAGAAATCCGTGGTTTATACATGGTGTACATGTGCAAGTACAAAACAAATATCTGGAAATTATGTAAGATCACCATGCAGGGTGTTGTAAAACCAATCAAACCAATCAATCACTTAATTATTCTGCTCAATATTGGGCGTCATGATTGCCAATAAAAGATTTGTATATTTGTGCATTGTGTTACTGTTAGGCCTTCAATTTTAACTCGTGTCTCACTCAGTCGTAAATATAATAGTATTCCAACCAAATATTTACCTTCGTCGTCCCTACAGGGATGTCCCACAAAGGCTGTCATGCCAGAAAATCGTTTTTTGCATAGCTCACATACAATATCGGCATTGAATTGGTTTATAATATCGTTCAGGCTGCTGAACAACGCCATTTTTGTCACGTGACTGCCGTCTAATCTACCTATTTAAAAGGAAGAGGTGGAAGAGTGACCGAAGATCTTCCGAATGCCAAAAAAACAGAAACGGACCTCTTCTGGCACACTACTGACGAGCAATAAAACACGCCCCTGTAAATTCGAAACCTGTTTTCTTCAAACTTTGCAAAACACAAGAGAGAGAGAGTACATGACGGATGGATACGACATAATTACGGTAATATCTACAACTTATAATAGTGAACACAGTTAGGTAGCTCAAGCATTCTGACCATGCAAACACCAGGATACAACACCATTGTTTATCTTACAAGTTCATTATTAAATATAATTATTTTTTGTATCACCAAGCTTAAATGTATTTCATACACAACTTTGATTTGTTTTGTATAATAAATAAATATTTTATATAAAATTCAAAAATAGCTATGACTTAAAAATAGTTATACCCTTTAATTAAGAAAGTATATGACATTGACATTTTTTTTTAAAAATGTGTATATACACATCATAACAATTTTAAATTGAAACTTTTAAACTTTTCCCATAATAGAGTGAAATTGTTTTTTATGTTGTTTTTGTATATAAAATTCATAGAGTAGACCAAATTCAACACTATAATTTTTCTAGAGTAAACCAAGTGGGAATGAACCTGTGCATCTCCACCCTGTGTATATAGCTCTCTTGGAATTTAACAATTTATCATTTTATGTCTTAATGATTGTTTATTCTTACTCTTGACGGAGGTTCTCCTATATTGGAGGAAGTTATGATAATAGAATAGAAAGACCTCATAGATAAACAAGGGAAGCCTGCAGGTGATGGTTCAAGAAAAAATTCCACCCTCCTCACTGAAGTACTCGCGATGACCTGATATTCTCCTGTACCTGGTGAAAACGGAAGTGGAGCTAATTTATGTATAGCTGACCTAGATGACGATTTTTGTCAGTTCTATAGAAGTAAGCATACACTGAGTGGCCAAAAATATTTCTCAAATATGGTTGCTATTTTATCGGACAGTTGATTGCATCGTCACAATAAAATCATATATGGCCAATTAAAAAAGATAAAAAGAAATGAAATCTTACCTTTAATATTTAGTTAAATGTCCCTTCAGTCTAATAACATTAAGAATTCTCCTTGGAATTGAATTATAAAGATTTATAATGTAAGTCAATGGTCTGCCAGATACGGAAAATTACTCGGAACAAGTCACTTTAGAATTTATTTTGTGTATGTGTACCTCAATTTTTTTTTATTAATATATAACCATATATTTTCAATAATATTTAAGTCCGGAGATTGTGCGGGACAGCTAATATGTTTTAGACGTGTCCTTGCCACATACTCCTTGGTCAATCGAGCAGCTCTATGTACGAGCGCGTTGTCATCCTCGAATAAGTAGTCATTTCCTGGAAAGTGTCTAACACAAGGTATACACCGTACGAGTTTTTGGAGCCGCCATCTTTAGATTTAGACTGCTTCAAGGTAAGGATTTCATTATTTCATCGGTGTTTGATCGTTATATTGTATGAAAATATCATGAGCACACGAGGAAAACATTAAGCTATACGATTACAAAGAGTTTTATTCATTAGAATACTGTATTATCGTAAACACTTCAAAAAACCTTATTATTACCTTGTTATTACCCTTATTTTATATTCAAAACATAGAGTGTATGTTTCCTTTTGCACAAAAACTCCGTTGTTCATCGTCAATAATATCAATGTATCTTTTCTTATGTTTATTTCAAATGCTCATCAGTTTTTTAAGGTAGGGAATTTCTGAAAGGGAAAACACAACACTAAATTTGAAACACGCATTAACATGAACCCCCGACAAAAGGTATACTT
The DNA here is from genome assembly GCA_002080005.1 of Gigantidas platifrons. Lineage (NCBI taxonomy): Eukaryota > Metazoa > Mollusca > Bivalvia > Mytilida > Modiolidae > Gigantidas > Gigantidas platifrons. The sequence goes on from MJUT01039678.1 coordinate 235,249, forward strand.
TGGTGCTGAAAAAAGTAATCGACCGTTTCTATTCAATATATCAAGTGTCATAATTCAGTTATAAACCTAGGATTTTGATAAAGTTTTGGTTTTCATGTCTTATTTTTATTTCAGGGACCACTTTTTTGACTCAAAGGACCGTTGTAGGGTGAAAGGAAAGCAGAAAGAGGATGTTATAAAGAGGGAACGGAATGCTATGCAAAAAGGGACATAGGATGTGAGATGGGAGAAAGTAAGACGAAATGGGGGGGGGGAATGTTGTTAACAAAGAAGATGGGGATAGAATAAACTATCTAAGAAAGCACAAACAAAACTTTTTATTTATTACAATTTAACTTATTTACTCGTGGGTCTTTCTGTGGCGACTCAAACTGGCCCGGTGCCCAAATTTTGGTGCATATCTGACACATGTATGGCTTTGCCTCTGTATGAGTTGTCTTGTGGTCTCTCAATGTTGTAGAGTCCTCAAACTTTTTGTCACAAACGTCACACTCGTGCTTTAGGGATTCCTTCCTTTCTCTGCTTTCATGGCGTCTGAGGTCTTTTTCTGTGACAAAGTCTTTCCGGCACACATCACAGGTGTGTCTTCTCTCCCCACGATGAGTAAGAATGTGCCTTCTTAAATTAGCTTGACTAAACATAGTGAGTTGGCAGTTGTCACACTTGTAGGGGCCGGACCCGATGTGTCTACCTTCATGTTGGCGTAAACCACTCTGCGTCTTTAATGATGCTGCACATTACTGGCATACAAAAGGCATCTAAATTATAAATATAAATAAAATATATATCTAATATCATTAATTTCCATGCTGGGATTACATTATTTTGAAACTGATTTCTAACACTTTTATTAAAGGAAAACTCCATGGTTTTAACAAGTTAGCGTGAATATTTAAATGACAGTAACTACAAGACATTTGTGTTAATGAATGTTAAAAATAATATACCGTAAGGTAGAATTTAGTGATTGAAGTTGCCTGTTGCACCAAACAATGGGGGTCGCCATTTTTCAGCACTCTGCAATGTGCGGAGACAAGGGACATAATCCATTCTCGGATTATACCTGCAATTAGAGCTCTTCCGAAAGAGCCGTGACGTATTAGTGCCGGTATCGTATATTATATAAGCATTGATCAGTTGCAATTTTATCATTAAAAATTATGTAATTCGTAAAATAACGTCGTATAAAGTTATCTTGATATTTACAAAATCATTATGACTTCATGTTAATCATTTTATTGCACTAACGAAAAGGGAAATGATGAGAACTGATTTTTTGTGTGTAATTACCGATCAGGACAGGACTACCTGTCAACACATTATCATCGATCAGTGACCTCGAAAAACATGGGAAAGTACGACAACATTGGGGACAAAAAAGAAAAACAACATGTGTAAGCATAAAACGAGCTAAAACTGACAGTTATTTAACCTACGGCCAATCACGTAAAACATGAAATTATACGTACTACGTAGACCCCCCCTCTTTTCCGATACAAATAAACTCCTTTGTTTTTAGAAAATGTAACATGTGATGGGAATATTAAGAACAAAATTAGAACGATATACAACTATAAACATTGTATAGCAGTTGATCTGATATTAAACCATAACCAAACGGGCACGATGTTGGGAAGAGTCAAATACATGTTATTTATTCAACTAACATGATCCGGACCTGTGACGTCACATGAATAGGTGTCATGGCCGCTTACACTACGACAGGAAATCCCAAATATTCATATTTCTAATTGGGTATATTAATGTTAATAAAGGTGGGTGTTTTTTAAATAATAAGTTATTTACGTATAAAAAGTTATAATGAATTGAATTAAAACAACTTTTCAACTGACTGGAGTATTCCTTTAAATAATATAACGGGTCCGTTTGAACTTATTTCCAGAGTCGTATAGATATGTTTATATGACAGGGCCGCATGGATTTATTGACATGGCCGTATCATTATACATACGGCCTAGTTAGATTATTTAGTAAAAGTGTTACAAACTAGCGAAATGCCATTTTAATAAAAAAAAATCATATGAGATAAAAAATCAAAACCATAGCCCATATTGACCAAGCAGATGTCGACATATTAGGTCAGATATTACGTATTATTTAATAACAAACCGTTCAGTGCCTGGTACACGTATTGGTTGCGCCTCTGTGTGTATTCAGGGGTTGAAATCTATGGCAAAAGAGTAGATAACCTATTCACGTATGATAAGGTATGACGCTATGCGCACTTTTCTTGACCCAGTCAACAATACAAGTCACCAAGGGGACAAAATAGGTTATCACCCGTAGGCTATGTCTATAATAAGAGTAATAACAACACTGTCTAACACAACAGTAATATTCTGAAAGGTAAGACACAGCCAATAGGTCATTATTATCATCCAAATGCTACCAAAAGAGATCTGTGTATATAAATTATAACCAACCGAGAAGTCAATTTCTCAAGAAAGTTTCCATGTTTTAAAGAATAAATACTTAATTGTTTGCTGGAGATATGTATTCACGCTAAATTTTGATATTTAGGGCATTATAGAATAAAAAGTATTTGCGCCATCTCATTTTGTGTGGCGTTTACATAGTGTGTCCGTTAACATATTTAAGAAAAAAAATTAAAAAAGTATGTTATTGATACATTTTCATACCTTTTTATGTATTTTGCCAAGGCTTTAGATTAAATGCTTAAATAAATGCGTAATAATAATGGTAGAGCACAGTGCTAGATCAATAAATACCCGGAAAACATCAATTTTATTTAAAAAATCAGCCAAAATATGTCCGTTGACTGAGACATTGGGGAAGGTTTTTTGAATACGATAATACAGTATTCTAATGAATAAAAATCTTTGTAATCGTATAGCTTAATGTTTTCTTCGTGTGCTCATGATATTTTCATACAATATAACGATCAAACACCGATGAAATAATGAAATCCTTACCTTGAAGCAGTGTCTAAATCTAAAGATGGCGGCTCCAAAACTCCGAAAAATCACGTGACTGTGACGTACGGTGTATACCTTGTAACAACAACCGGCCAGATATTGTCCTCCAGAATACTGATGTATTTGTGGTAGAATATTTTTATATTTTTAAAATCATTGACAAATTTTTGTTAAATTTAAAGCAATAAAAAAAATGCGAGAAAAATAAAGATAAATGAAATAAAAAGTTAAATAAATGTTTGAAGCCCTCGGGTAAAAATGTGACTGCGGCAGCGCAGGTAATAGTGTGTGTCATTTTTGAAAGAACCACGATCATGGTGATGTTGTAGAACAGTCATTCTATAATACATGGACCAATTCAGGGAATATAACAACAAAAACATATTGCTCTCAAAACCTCAATTTACCAATATGTTTTCATGAGGGACATATAAACGTATCAGGAAACGAATATGATCCAGAAATCCGCTGTTGTTTTCATTTAACAACAATTTCTACATACTCGTTACGGAAGTTAATCCTTCTTTTGACTTTTCTAAATATTAAAACGAAGTAGCATTTTACCACTTATTAAATCTCCAATGATGACTTTACTCTTTAGTTAAACCATTTAGAGAATTATATCAGATGACTCAAATCTAAAAATAGGGTTTATGTGAAGACAACATTGAGTTTTGAAGAAAAAAATGGGAAAACTAAAGCATTCATGGAAACAGTTTGGTTGAAAAGCCAAAAAAATTATGATACTTGATCAGAGTTAATATAATGCTCCAATGAAAACACAAATTTAATTATGTCTGCGACGCTTTTAGAAAAGTTTCTGCCGATTTGATATTCAACGGAACACCGTTACGGAAGTTAACTGCACTTGAGCACAAACAAATCATGAAAAAATACATCAATATTTTGAAGAACAGATGAAAGTTTTCTGATATTTTTGTTATGCTTTTAAAGTTAAGAAAAGTCAAAAGTCATTTCAATCATCTGGAAACACGGCTGTTGCGTTACGGAAATTAATGTAGGTTCTCCCATGGAAACTGGAGTCTATCGTCTATTTGATCATATTGAATGCCTTTTCTGTTCTTTCGATTTCGCTTCTGTCAATTTGAAACATTGTCCAAATGTTTAGACGTTCCGACTGGTCTTGGTTCTTTTTCTAGTATTGTTAGTACATTCTTTCGATCCATATTTTATCTTCCCTCAATGGCATTTTGAATGCTTTACCAGACTTTCCTGATTTCGCAAGGAACTTGATTTCTACTTCGTCATCTCCGGTATCGACTGTAACGACTTGTTCCAAATAAGAATTATTCTCGTAGATAGCGGAAATCCAGTCACTTGGTTGTATTTCTAAACTTTAATTTTCTTCACACTCTTATTTGGTCGTCAGAATCGTGGCTTATTTTATTAGCTGTTATCTCTACCACATGCTCTTCATTTTGTCCTTGGGGTAAATTATCATCTACAATCGGGTCTTCTTGCCTTCTGCATATGAACTGTTCCTTCCATTGATGGACGTTGTTTCTTGAATTTTCTAGACAATCATTGCAATAAAATGAGGTCTCTCTTGTAAAGATTGTGAACGAGTTTGTTGGAATGATAGCATGTAGCTTAAATGTACCAGATATTGGCGTTGGCTTCTCTTTCTGTTCGAGTATATCATTACTTCTTCCTGATTATAGAAGATATATTTTATTTTGCTTCCACTCTCTTCTGTTTTCTTTGACCAGGCATAAAAATCCTCAGCATTCTGTATGAGGCATTCGCCTTGTCTGATGGCCATGTCAGCTGATCTTTTGATACTAGCCCCCTAAACTATCACATGGTTCTTTATCATGACCCGATTCGAGATAGTTCCAACGTCCAGAAATCCCGAAGTCATCCACATGGTCAGCCAAAATTTTAAAAATGGTTTTATTTCGGTATTGACTCGTTGGAGAATCAGTTAGGTAGTGAATTGTTCTGAGTGTAGGATAGGTTGCCTTCAGCATTGGTATAAGTTTCCTTAAAATTATGTACACGACTGTTGCATTATGAGATGGACATCCGAGACAGCTACAAAACTTTGGAGACGTTGACCTTGACGTTTAGGGAAGTACACTACCATAGTGTGAAGACTAATAATAGCTTGGTTCCAGTAAGATGACTGCACTGCCTATACATATGTGCATATACAATTTTCGGCAAAGTCCATCCACAGTACTATTTCGTTCTCCGGTAGATTCTCTCGAAAACGAAAACAAGGTGTCTACAGACGACGATAGTGCAATACCATGATACAACCCTGAGACCCTAAATATTTTGAGGTCGAATAAAATTGTTTTCTTCTGGCATGAAAATTGTTTATATAAGGCTTTTTTAATCATGTTCCATATCTTCTTAATGATCTCCCATTGTTTTTGTATATATGTCCTCCGTTTTTTTTTCACTTAGCGCCATTACATGTTGACACTCTTTCATGCCTGGTGTAGTCAAGCACTGCATATTATTTTTAAATAAAATTTTGAGTTCATCAATTTCTGCTGGAGTCCACTTCTTCTTGGTGGATCCTGCAAAACAAAATAAATCAAACTGAATGTTATCACAATCTTATCAAGTTAATGATCTGTTGTGTTTTCGTTAATTATTCTTCTGCTAATGTGTTTATATTGCAATTACTTACACCAAGTGTTAAAGAATATCAACTTGTGAAGTACTGACAGTGTTGAAATTAGAACGTGTCCATGGGACACAGATGGAACATCATATACAAATTTTAAATTATCTGTTAAAGCAGTCAAAATTTATCTAACAAATAATTTCGGATCATATTTACAAGACTGACGTACATGGGTAAAAATTAATGCCCAGTTTGCCTTGTGACAGGAGCATAACAACTCAATCAAAATCTTATATTAATTTTCCCAAAATTTAAATTACACATCTTTCTTTTAAAATACAATGTCTATAAAAAAACAATTGGACATTTCATTTTCTTTACATTATTTAAAAAACATTTAGAAATGTCATAAGGACCCACTTTTTTGAGTTTAGGTCATAAGAAAAAAAAATCCTAAACTTTGCGAGTGGTATTGTAAATGGCTGAAGAAAAAAGAAAATATTTACGCTTCTTTACTACTACTACTTCTTTTTCAATATCAACGTCGTCCTTAAAATCAAAGTCATCCTCTTCTTGCTCCATATCTAAAAAATTAAGAAAACTGGCTCTCGTGAACTTGTATCATTCCCCTGGTAAACTGGCTTGATTAGTCTACGCATGAAGCTAGCTGTCACAATTGGCAGACTTCCCTAGTTTATTTGCAACTAGAACTAAAGTTAAACCACGGAAACTAAATGTGCACAGACGTCGTGGACGATGACAACGACTTTGTCATACCATAATACTACCGCCAATTTTTGCAGTCGTATAAAAATCATAAAATTAAGTTAAAATTGTTTAAAATGCCCACAAAAAAGGTTGCAAAAAGTTAAAAACGCTAACTTCTTGATTTCTTGGTATTCTAACCTACAATTTTTTTTTCTAAAATGATATGGAATTGCTACAAAGATTTCTGTCAAAATGATATAAATTTATATACAACTGCTGAATCCTTTCTTCAAAGTTCCCACTGATGGTAAAACATGTCAAAAATAAGGGTCACACTACCCAAAATCCATCCAATTCAATATTTTGGGCCAAAGAACATTCTGTGATAATTCTATGAAATCCTTATGAAATAAATATTTTTTAAACAAATCCCACCCAAATCGGATTGCAAATAAGCCCCTACAGGTAATTTTGTTCTTACACCATTTTATACGGACTGAAATGGTCAAACGAACAGCACACAGATAACATCAAGATACCAATACATGCATGATTTTTCTAGCCCAGTGTTTGCAATTAGTGGTAGATCAATACACATTTGCTATGACAATTTGTTTCGGTCTATATGGATCACTGTTTAAGAAGACCTGCTTTTTAAAGGAGACACCCTAAGGATGATTGCGTCAAGATTGGTCTTAATTGGTTCAGTGGAGAAGATGTTTTTAGAAAAGTCAACGTGGGACGATGGGCGGACGGACGAGGGACGCCAAGTGGGGTCAGGTGAGCTAAAAAAAAAGTATTTTCCCAAAATAGCCTGATAAACCCATGAAATGACCACAAATTATTGCAGTTATGGATCTCTACCTTTTTCAGGAATATCTTCATCTTCGTATCCATCTACGATTGAGCTCGAATTATCTTTATCTACAAAATATTTCAGTATCAAACTAACTGAATTGACCATGTTAACCCATCTACATATAACAACAGTTTTGATACTTTTTCTCATAATAAAACAGGTGAAGCTTATTTTAGATATAAATTCCTTCTTTTCTTTTGTTATTACAGCTGGTTTTGTAGCCAACTAACATGATGTAACACCAATACATCAATATATATTTACATATATTGAAGGAGGAACTTCAATGTAAACACATGGGGAACATTGTTGCTTTGAATCGACAAAGTTCCTATTCATTGTTAATCAACAAAACCTATGGAATTGTACTCTTCTGTCATCCTGTAACGAATTTTACCTAGAAGTTCATCAGTACAATTTTTTAGGTATTGATTGGGTATTGATTAGCAATGAATAGGAACTTTGTCAATTCAAAGGAGCAAAATTCTCTTTAAGACTACCATCTGCATCAAAAACTAGCTCTGAAAAATAAATCATGAGGCCGAAATTAAAAAGTCGTTTGTTAGCCCTTACGCGACCAAACTTTAAACCCGCTGACTCAATTTTTTTAAACCTTTTTCTATTGTTTTTTTTATATATACACTCCGACAAAAGTTAAGCACCACCCTATATTTTTGTCGATATATCTTTTTACATCAATACTGTTCAAACAATAAAATAGATATCACCATTTTTCAACACTTCTTAAAAGACTACACCAAGGGCTCAAAAAGTACCAATCTACAAAGTATTTATCATCCTGAAAGACGTGACTAACGACGTGGCAAAATGGGGTTCAAAACAGGCGCTGGAAAAACGTAAAACCAGTTTGTCTTTGATGGAAGTTTTTAACATTGCATTAAAATGCAGAGTCTTCAGATTTTAAGAACTTTTAAATGCATCTATTGTGCGTACGTGTAAGGCATAAAAATCAATAACGAGTACATCCACCGCGTTCATTGTGAAGTTCTGTAACACGCCTCGGCATGCTTCGCACAAGACGCCTAAGCCGTTCTTGGGGTAACTGTTGCCACTCCTGTAAGATAGCAGTTCTTAATTCGCCAATATTTTGACATTTTGGATTGTGTTGGTTATTTTTTTGGCCAATAAAGTCCCATACATGCTCTATAGGGTTCAAGTCTGGTGACATCGCAGGCCATGGAATTGTCTGAACAGCCTCTTGCTGTAAAAAATGTTGTACAATTCGGGTTCTATGTGGCCTAGCGTTATCAGCCAACGCAGGATTGTCGAAATGGGGGATTACGCGTGGAGCGAGCACAATGTCACGGTATGTTTGGTCTGTCAGATTACCATCAAGAACGTACAAGTCCAACTTACAGTCAAAGGAAAAACAACCCCATACATTTACACCCCATTCCCAAAAGCAGTTGTGCCCAAAATGAGGTTGTCCTGAAATGAAGTGTTTCGTTGGCGCCAACCCTTGCACGACCGTCGGTAGGGCGTAACAAAAAACGACTTTCATCAGATCAGTGGACCCGTCTCCATCTGTCTATCACCTGGCTGTTATCATTAACATTCACATGTCAGTCTTCTTATCAAACCGCTTGGCTAGTTGACCAATAAAATTGATGAGAATAATGAGGTGATAATATTCTACAAACTGTGGTTTTGTGTCAGTTGCTAATTTAAGATGACTCATCTTATGAAATGTAACATTGTTCTGTAGATAGCAAGTAAATTGTTTAAAGTGATTACTTAGTGAAAGTCGGATTCTTTCATTTCATTTTTTAAACAGAACCCTGAACAATTCCACACAGTTGATAAAAGTACTCAAACAATAAGTACAGGAAGCATACTGATCCAAAATATTTATGCAGAATAATTAAGACACATAAACATGGAAAGCATTATCAAGGAATCTTTATCCACATTAAATTCATCAAAATGGCATCAATTCAAATGAAAATATTTTAAAGCTGTACTCTATGATTGCAAAATCAAAGCATTTCAAACTGAAGGATTTGGAATATACTTTGAATTGTGATGTCAACAACTTAAAATTAACATCTTTGAGAGGAAAAGAACTACACAAATTTAATACTGAACTATTTTCTATTTGGACTACAACACAACAACCCAGAAACCCTGTTAAAACCGTCTCTTCAAAAATAAAGGAAATTGAGAAAACATCAGAAATTCAAGTCATAAAAGCCAAGTTTGAGGATGTTTCAAATAAATGGACTGAGAAACTATTATCAAATTTGAGATTGAAAAATAAACAATGTATTAGAAGAATTAAAGCATCCAACAAAAATTATTCAAAAGAAAAGACAGGAATACAGTAAATTGAAAAAAAAATGTGGTAAAATTAGTCACAGTGCTAACAGTTGGAAAACAAAATTCATCCGCATGAAAAATTCAAGGTTAGAAGTTGGAAATGAAAAATTACAAGCATTAAAACTAAAGTGCATTATCTGAAAAAAATAAGTCAGGAATTTATGAAAATGAAGGCTCAAACAGAACAGAATGAACAATGACAGAAAACAATTTATATTTAAATGAAAGCATTACAAATCAGGAGTCCCTTCTAAATGATGATGATAGTAAATTGGTTATATTTGATACAGACAGCAATTCATACACACCCAGTTTTAATCTACTAGTATGTGTTATCAACCTTTTACGTTTTGGAGTGGGTGTTCATCATGTTAATAATGTAATTAAAAGTGTTGCAAATTTATGTGGAAAAACAATAGATCAGTACGTACCATCAACAGAATAGGGGACCAGATATTGTCAATATCGTATAAGCAGATGGCTGAACTGAAATATGAAGAAAGTACAACATTGATGTCATATGAGACGAGAAAGCAAGGTGATGTGTATGAAATATTTGCAGTAAGAGATCAGACAGGAAAAAACTGGGTACTAGGGTTGAATGAAATGGTTAACAAATCATCAGTCATGTTTGGACACATTAAAATCTATTATTAATGATATCGACACTTCTTCTACAACTAAATTTGGACAACATATACTTTGCAATATAAAAAATACTATGTCTGATAGAGCTGCATCAGAAAAACACTTTCATGATCTTTTGGAAACTTATCGACAACAAATTTTGCCACTTGTATACTCTAACTGACTGGGATAATTGAATAACTTTTACTGTGGGTTACATTTGTTAGTAAACTTTGCAGAACTTGCAGACCATGTTGTGAATGAGTATGAAAAATGTGTATTAGATCAGCCAATAGGGGCAGAATCTAAAAGTGAAACTGCTAGATTTTCAAAGAAGTCTGAAAGTGGCACCATTAGACTAATTCGCACAACCTCAAAATGTCTCGCTAGAGGTGCTGACGATAAAAGTTGTTGTTTTGTCCACTTTAGAACTTTTATAAATATGCAAAATACAAAGGAAAACTACTCTGGTAATTTAGACAGGTCCAACTTGTTAGTTCCTTTTAGAGGAAATAGATTTAACATTGTATTTTACAATGCAGAGATTGTATTCTTTTTGAAGAACTATGTAAGAGAATGTTTTAATGATGTACATAAACCAAGCAATTTTCTGCATAAAGGAGATAATTATGATATCAAAGAAGACTTTTTTATTGCTTTATGCAAAGCCTTGGGACTATGTTCTAAGGTTATAACAGCACCTTTCTGGAGAAGTATGGAAGTAGACTGCACACTTCAAGAAGCCAATGACACCTATCAAAAATTGGCTGATTTTCTAAAACGTACCAAAACTGATGCCACTGACTTTGTATGTGGAAATAGCTTACCATTCCCAGACATGGCAAGGGATGATGAGTTAAAATATGCCCTCCTTTCCACTAACAGAAACACTGACCAAACAACAGCAGCCAGAAAGAATTGTTACTGCATGGGAAACCTTGCTGTTGAAGGCAGCTGCTGAGCATCTGATTGGGTGAGAACATTATATTATTGAGGGTGCTAAGGAAACGGAAACATTATCTGTTCCACGCCACAACAAATTTCCAGAAAGAGTGTTTGCGTTGTTGGATGCTTTGATAAGATTCAGGCCAGTTGCATCAACATTATGCAATGAAGCGTATATTATGTCTTCCTTGAACAAAACCGGAGAATGGTTAAGCTCCTTGACCGAAAATGAAGGAGATAATTTTTTACAGCAGGCAAGATCAGACGGCCCCAAGTTAAGACAACTGTATAAGGAGAGGACAATGGAAATTGAAACTACTCGGCAAGACTTATTACGAAAGAAAATACAAGAAAATGAAAGGAAGAAAGAGAAAGATAGAAAATAGTTAATAGTAAATGAAGTACAATATTATGGATTTTGGCAGTATCCAGAGACAGTAAGTCAAATGTTGAAAACTTATAAAACAGCTTAAAAGAAGCATTAAAAGCACAACTGAGATTTAGAAAAACAATTCTAAAACAAATGGCAGATAATTGACAAGTCACCGGATCCATTAAACAAGTCTGTCCTTCTTGGGAAACGTATAAGGCACTATTTCCGGAAAAATGGAGATCGTGAGCGATATGATGTTAGAGTTGTTTCTGCAGTCCCTGGATACCCTGTTTTGTTACTTTTGTTCTTTTATTTAAAACTTTACAACAGTCAAGCTCATTCCGACACAGCGTTGTTTTTTTTTATAGAAAGTAGTGAATAATAGATGACTGCTCTTCCTTGTCACCACATTATTGTGGAAAAGTCACTGACCTATCATTCATTTGAACTTGACTGTTTTATTCATTTGTTAGTTTTCAATAAATATTATATTAGTCATGTTAGTATATGATATAACAGGAAGATGTGAGTCTGACATTGTTATATCCAATTAATACCACCTCCCACAAAAAAAAACTAATACAATTGGTCCCTGTGCTCATATCAATGATAATTTTCACAATGGCTTATCTCCTCTCTGCAAAAAACAGAGGGTATTAGGTGTCTCGGTGGTATAAATTATTAATAGACAATTATTTTTCAGCCTGTTCAGTAATTGAAAATTAATTTTGAGCATGTTTAGTAGTATCCTTTTTGATTCCAACATGTATGGCAAGCCAATGTGGACAAAAAGGGATATTTTCTAATAAAATTACAAATTGATATTCCAATATTGCAAATTGATTTTCTAATTTTACAAATACAAGGTTATTTCCTAATATTCTAAACAAAAAATATATATTGTAATGTTAGAAGGTAATTCTTAGTGTCCACTTTGGCTTGCCATAAATAATATGTCTATCATGAATTTCATACATGTAACATGTCAATGACATCTAGGTCAAGCCAGTGTTTCAGTTAGAACAAGTCACTTTAATCATGTGTTAATCATTTATTAATACATTTCTTAAGTGACTAATTGTTTTTGTCAAAAATGATATCATTTTTTTATCTTCTTTAATAAAATTTGAGGTCACATTGTGAAAAGTGACTTTTGGATTGAAGTCTTAGCTAAATCACTGTCAGCCTGACATTTATTGTTACTGGTTTTTACTAACACATATATCTGCACTTTTCTGATGAAATAATGACATTTATTCAACTTCTTTTAATTTTACTTCAGCTCCCAAGAAAGTACTGTAGAGTTCCACTGATCTACACCCCCCCCTTTTTTTTTTCAATTTTATACATTGTCGGAAAATTGCAAATAATAGAGATGCAAGAAAAAGAGACTACATTTTCTCTTCCTTGTCTTGTTACACTAGTGTTCAAAGTTGACTAATCTATACATCTTACCGAGTGACAGTTACAACTAGTAAAGTTCAACTCGTAATAGCTCTTACAATTGGTAAGAGGTTGTAAGCTTCTGTGAAGTTCTTGTAAGTTCAGTTTTTGTCTGTTTGTAAGAACATCCTTTCAGCTTTTATATAATATATTGATTTTTTTTAATTTCACATATTTTGGACAATTTTGTAATGTATATTAGGTTGTCATAGAAACAATAAAAAAAATAATGGAATATTATAATTAAAAATGTCTGCCTCATATTTGCGAGAAGGGTGTCATTGCACTTTAAAATTGCCACGATATAGCTGGAATATTGCCGAGTTGGCGTAAAACACCAATCAATCAAAGCACTTTAAAAAATATGAATCATGCCTATGTATTGTTTTAAAATTATGATAATTATTATTGCCAATGTTTTGTACAAAAATGTATGTGCTTTGTAATGTATAGAATTTTTATCTTTTATTTTCAGGAACCTACAGCTTAAGTGTATGCACCAAATTCAAGATAAATTTACTTCAAAGGTACTATATCATGACATGTTTAATGACAATATTATCTTGGAACATGTTGAAGAAAGATAACAATAGCATATAGAAAAACATGTACATACTCATAATACTGGATTGTTTTTGCTTAAATTCAATGGACATATGTGAAATATGACTTAAAAAGTAGAAAATTCATTTTTTTTGTTTTTATAGATAGGAAAGGGCTGAATTATTAAAATTTGGCATTTGAAGGATCAGGAACCATATTTTACTATTTTGTGCTTAAATTCAATGGACGTATGTGAAATATGACTTAAAAAGTAGAAATTGCATTGATTATAGGGGAGTTAGATCTTAAAAACTTGTTCACTTTCAACCTTATATGTTTTTCATGTTTCTATATAGGAAACAGCTGAATTATTAAAATTTGGCCTTTGAAGGATCAGCAACCATATTTTGACCCACAAAAATATATGGAAGGACAATGCGCCTATTTTAATTGTTTAAATAATTCATTAAAAATCAATGCTTTGAGCTAGAATGAAAATCTAAGTACTTCTAAGAATCCACATAAAAGGAAAAACAAGCAAGTTTTATTTATTTTCATGTTTACAAAATGGCTGCCTCATGCTCTGTTACATTACTCCCGTCCTAGTATTAAAACCACATACCCTTAATGCAAGAATCTTAAAGCTGTTTTGCGATGTTATGTTTTTATTTAAGTTAGCAAATAACTCATTAGAACTGCTCCAGTTTGGTGTCTTTTTCAGTACTTTGATTACGACCGCAATTGTCAAATTTTTTTTTTACCTGCGTAACAAAATTTGTTGCATTTATTTATTTAGACAACGGTGAAATAAATGCGTTCTTACTTCTACTTCTACCGCTGACATGGCCGCCATCAAACTGTTGATTATTCTGCCACCTTCCGGTGTGCGCACGAAAATAAATTACACAACTTCTTTAACTTTCAAGATGAAACGCATTTTACAATCAGCATTCTCAGAGAAATCAGAATTTACAAAGACAGATTTCCAAAAACGATGTAATATGACCAACACATCATATCCTACAATAGAAGATCTGAACATCACTGAAAACGGAATAGCAAAGTTACTATCAAATTTAAACCCATACAAAGCTGCTGGTCCAGATGGCATCACATCAAGGGTGCTAAAAGAACTCTCAACTGACATAGCACCCATTCTCAAAACTATCTTCAAACGGTCCTATGATACCGGTGACCTACCAGACATATGGAAAAATGCAAATGTAAGCCCAATATTTAAGAAGGGAAAGAGATTTGAAGCAGTTAATTATCGACCAATCTCATTAACGTGCATATGTTGTAAGATCATGGAACACCTAGTGACAAGTCACATAATGAAGCACGCTGACGCAAACAACATCATGTATCCCTTACAGCATGGGTTCAGAAGGGGAGTATCATGTGAAACGCAACTATTAGAGTTTATTGATGACATTTCTAAAAACCTTGACACAGGAAAGCAAACAGATTGTCTAATAATGGACTTCTCTAAGGCCTTCGACAAAGTTAGTCATAGTCTGTTAACCCACAAACTGGTACACTACGGTATAAGGGGGAAAACCAACAGGTGGATCCAAAATTTCCTAGCAGAAAGGAAAGAAGTGGTCGTTGTAGAAGGGGAGAAATCAGACTCCATAAACGTGGAATCAGGAGTACCACAAGGATCTGTACTTGG
>MJUT01039678.1:250448-262976 GCA_002080005.1 Gigantidas platifrons
AAAATGGGAAGGGAAATGGAAAATGGCATTCCACCCAGACAAGTGTAATGTGCTAACTATAACTCGCAAAAGAAAACCAATAGTGCGAGAATACCACCTACATGGTCATACACTTGAGGCTGTAAAATCTGCCAAATATCTTGGGTGTACTATCAGTGCCGACCTAAAATGGAACGACCACATAAGGAACATCTGCAACAAGGCTAACAAAACTATAGGATTTTTGAAACGAAACTTGAACATAAACAACAGCAAGATAAAAGAAACAGCATACAAATCACTGGTAAGACCTACAGTTGAATACGCTAGTTCAGTCTGGGATCCATACCATCAGAACAATAAGAACAGGCTAGAAATGGTACAACGAAGAGCGGCGAGATATGTGACAAATCGTCATCACAACATATCATCCGTCAGCTCCATGATAGAAGATCTCAATTGGAAATCACTGGAAGACCGTAGGAAAATAGCGAGATTAACAGTGATGTACAAACTGGTAAATGGATTGGTACTAGTAAATACAGAGGATCGTCTAATTCCAACAGACAGAATATCCAGAAATAACAACACAAAAGCTTACCAAATACCATCTTGCAGAACAGATATAAGAAAAGAATCCTATTTTCCTAGAACCATCAGAGACTGGAATGCACTACCGGACAACTGCGTCACCATCGGGAGCCTTGAAACCTTCCAGGCTCACCTTCAGGAACTATTCTAAACCACTCCAAGATGTTTTTATCTTCACTGTATATATATGTAAAGCACTTCAAAAAATTCAAACTCAATGTATATATTTGCATGCGCATCCAAAAAGTGGCAGAATAATCAACGAATTGATGGTGGCCGCATACTGGTAGAAGTAGAAGACTTTCAAGATGAAACGAAGTTGTAATCATCCATTTAGTTAATAACATAAAAGTATCACGATATTTATTATTAACATCGTCGGAATTGAAATCGAAGATGTTTATGAGAACGGCTTTAAGGGGATCTACAGATTTTCTCTAATATAATTTTATTACAAGGTCCATGTCTTGTCGGTTATTATGTTAAATTGTACTGGACGTGTTTACTCTAGTCGATAATCGTCGTGACGCAAGGAAATTTTTTTTTGACTTCTCCAGTTATTATCAAAGTACCCAAAGTATCCGGTAACTTCCCACTTGGTCTGTTCCCATTTTGTCTATTCCTATTTGGTCTACTATTTGACCATTCCCATTTGGTCTATTCCCATTTCGTCAACTGTTGAAAATTTAATAATTCCCATTTCGTCTACTTAATGAAATTTTATGATATAGAGGTCTATAACATCTTTTAAATTAAAATTATATTGTATTCTTTTTCTACCTGGGAAAAACCTGGGATCTTTAAGTCTTCAGACTTCTATAGCCGCCTCGATTTATACATTTATAAACATTTACTTGTTTGAGCTGTGCGCTTATGTCGGGTTAAACTTTTTCGTATTCCAGATTTCCTTATTAAGATGACTCTTGAATATATTAATGGATTTTGCTGATACGGTTTCAGTAGACAAACTATTCCATTGATCAACGACGCGTAATGAAAACGAGTGAAGACGTTAAGTGGTATTGCATCTCTTCTTCTGCAATTTCCAAGGATGAACTCGTGTAGTGTTATTAGATAAGCTGAACATACTTTGCCATTTGATAACGTCGATTCCATGTAACGCTTTAAAGACCTGTAACATATCGCATCGGTCGCGTCGGTACTCCAACGTAGGTAAGCCTAGAGCTATTAATCTATCTTCATAACTTAAATCACGTAGATCAGGAACCAACTTTGTGGCACGACGTTGTATTCTTTCAATTTTACGAATATCTTTCTTTAAGTATGGTGACCATACGGTTGTAGAATATTCTAATAACGGACGAACTATAGATTTATATAAGATGAGAAACATATCCCTTTCCATATAGTCAAAAGATCTTCCAATAAGAGATAGAACTCTCTGAGCTTTGTTAGCACAATTAGTAATGTGTCTTTCAAATTTAAGGTTGTTTTCAAATGTTACTCCTAGGTTCTTTTCGCTATCAACAGGTTCGATTTGGATGTAATTATCTTGATTATCAAGCATAGTGTATCGTGAATTATCGTTATTATGTCCAAGACGGAGCACTTTACATTTACTTGCATTAAAGGATAATTTCCATTTTCTCGACCAATCACAAAGTCTGTCCAGATCATCTTGTAAATTTTGATGATGTTCGTCTTCAACAGAAGAGTAGATTTTCGAATCATCTGCAAAAATCTTAATGAGCCCCGAAACAGTATTCGGTAAATCGTTAATAAACACTATAAACAATACAGGCCCCAGGACACTGCCCTGGGGCACCCCACTGATTACATCGGCTAACGGCGATTTATTATTACCTATACGAACACATTGAGTCCTGTTTGACAGAAAACATTTGATCCATTCTAAAATCTTTCCCTGTACGCCAAGGTTAAAAAGTTTACATAACAAACGCTCGTGAGGCACGGTATCAAAGGCTTTACTAAAGTCTAAATATATCGCATCTATTGGAAATGAAGAATCCAATAATTCTGACCAATGATCGAGAATTTCTAAGAGTTGTATAGTACATGAATGGCCTGGTCTAAATCCATACTGACACTCTGGAGAGTAGATTATTGTCTAATAAGTGTTTCATTAATTTATCTCGAACCTGTGATTCACAAAGCTTACAGATTACAGATGTAAGACTTACCGGACGATAATTAGCAGCTTGCTTCTTGTCTCCCTTTTTAAAAATTGGACTCAATATTCCAGATTTCCATTCATGAGGTAAGGTACCTTCGGATAACGACTTATTAAAGAGTAATGTTAATGGGTGACAAATAGACAGTTTTATTTCTGATAATACTTTAGGATGAATATTGTCAGGACCAGCGGATTTATCGGTACGTAACTGTTAAGTTTTTTCAAAATATCGTCGCTAGTGACAGACATGTCAGATAATAAACTTTCCATCTCCTTAACGTTAGGCGGTTCATTTAAGTCATCAGTACGAGTAAAAACACTGCTAAAAAGTTATTTAACACTTAAGCTTTCTCCGTATCATTAATAGTCAAAGATCCATCTGATTTCAAGAGGTTTCCTATACCCTGTCTAGTTTTCAACTTAGAATTAACATATTTCCAAAATGACTTGCAGTTAGACTTCACTTCTAATGCAATTTTCCTCTCATAAGACTTCTTAGCATTACGTATAATATTTGAACACTGATTTCGTTTTAACGCATAGTTTCTGTATGAAACGTCAGACCTTGCATAATGATACCTCTTCCACGCTTTGCGTTTCATAAGCACATCAGATTTAGTTTGTCTATTCATCCATAAAGGAGGATTAAAAAATTTATTATCTGGCCTTTTCTTTGGTATGTGTTTATCCATACTGGTAAAAAGTTTACTTTTAAAAATAGTCCACATTTCATCTACTTCTTTATTGTTAAATAGGATATCCCAATTCTCCTCGTCCAACTCCTTACAAATTGAAATATAGTCCCCTTTAAAATACTGATATTTCTCACTATTATCGTTACTTATATTAAAATAGCATAAATAGTCAAAGCTAATGATAGCATGGTCACTTTTACCAAGAGGTGAATCCACACTTAAAGATTCAGTATCAATCATGTTTTCTTTGTTTGTCAGAATTAAATCCAAACAACTTGGGTTTTGCCCCTATCTAAAACGAGTCGGAGTTCTCACATGTTGAAACAGAAAATTGTCCTGAGTACAATTAAAAAAATTTGTTGCAGGGTGTAGATCACCTACGGTTGATTCCAGATTTATCCAGTCTATTTCTTTATAACTAAAGTCACCAATTAATAGATAATGGCTGTAATTCAACGCTATTGCTCGATTTACAGTCACTATCAAATCATCGTTGTTTCTATGAGAAGACGTTGGGCTCCTATACACGAGACCTATCAACAACTTGTCAGTACCGTTTAATGTCATTTCACGCCATACAGATTCCTTAAATGAGTCGTTAAGAATACTGATCTTATTTACATTTATACCACTTTTTACGAATAATATTACTCCTTTGTCGTATCCGCTAAGTGAAAAGTCAGATACACTAGTTTTATCCATGGTATTTTTGGGAAATACTTCACATAACCCAATAACATGAGGTTTCTTTATTGCTAAAAATGCTAATAATTATGAATGTTTATTAGATAAAGAGTCGATGTTTGAAAAAATAACCTTCAGCTTCTGATCAATGTCATTGTTATTTACATATACGACGCCATCATGGCCACTTATACCGGTACTTGAAATTGAACTTATATCGAAATTGTCATTGTTATTTGAAAAATTAGAACACGAACTAGAAATCGAACTCGAAAAAGAACTATTAAAACTTGAAACAGTTAACAAAACACTATTTACAAAACTATCTTTTGACTGATTATTCACGACTCCCTCCTGGTCTTCCAGAAGAGAAACCGGGACCGTCTCCTGGTCTAGGAGGAATCCCTGATGGTCTAATACTATTCAATTCAATGGTCTTGCCTCGGCGTATGGCCCATTTTTGATTTCGCTTATCCTTTTTTAATTTCTCAATTCTTACTCGCAACTGTTTATTACTGTCCCTCTGACTTTGAGTCAAGTCTTTACTTATACCTATTTTCTTATGATCAACGTTAGCATCCTTTAGCTTATATGCATTTCTGAGAATCCTACCCCTAGCATCACCATCTCGGATTACTACTTTAAGTAGCCTTTGCTTATCTTTATCACTTTTCGGTTTAGCACCTTACCTGTGTACTTCGTTAATAATAAGGTCTTCGACGCCTAACCAGTCAGAACATAACTCCTTAACAAATTTCTCGTCATCAATTAATGAGCCCTCGTTATCTGTTTCAGGGACATTAAAAAATATCAAGTTGGCCTCCCTTTTCTCATCGACCTTATCTTCAAACATATCGACCAGTTTTTCTGATATGAGTTGAGAGAGATTATCTTTCATCTCGGTTACACCTTCCCGTAGACTTACTAAATGATGGGACTGATCAGTTATGGATTTACACAGACCTTCGATCTTGGATTCCATCTCATCCTGCTTTTTGCTTAATAAAGTTATCATTTTGAATAGTTTCTGGGACGCACCCTTACATGTTTTACAATACCACTGTATACTGTCATCTGATTTAATAAGTAATTCATAGTCAGAATTTGTCACCCTTTGACATTTGGAGTGAAACCATTTATCACAAATACAACATTGTAATTCTTTGTCAGAGCTTGCCACATCTTTTTCACAGTCAAAACTCGTATTTTTCTGTCTAGGGGACATGTTGAAGGACGGCGGATTTACCACGTGGTTGGGAACTTTTGGGTAAAATTCTTGATTTACGTTATCTGTTCAGTGGAAAAGTTACTGATATTTTCAATAGTTGGATAGGACACAATATCAACAATTGTTTGGTGTAAGTTTGTCAATTATCCCTGTGTTACAGACAATTTAAAACTCTTGAAGTCGCTCCGCTAATTTTTCCAGCCATCTTTGTTGCGCGTGCGCACAGTTCCCCTTTGTTCATGTGTTCGTTCATTGTAGCTCTACCTGCATGAAATTACGATATACTGATGATGATGCAACACTATACCAAAAAAGAATGCATGCGATAAAACTTAAATCTACATTTAATTAATCACTCAATGCAAACAATGCATTCATAAATAAAATCAAACATGAATATGCAAACATGTGTAGGTTGAAACATTTTAAACATTTATAGAAAGCACTATAACAATGACAGCACAATAATGTTTAAGCAAAAAAACTAAGCAAGTTAAGCACAGTACATATCATGGATAACAGTTCAATCAAGTTAGTGTTTAAAGTCCAGACAGTTGACCAACTGCAGAAAGGAAGTCACCGAGTCTTACAAGTCCACTGCTGAAACGGTCTTTAAGACGTCTGATACGATTGTCCTTGCGCTCCCAGATCTTCTTTTTGCTGACAATCAGACCACCTGTTTGAATCTGCTGTAGTGTCAGAATATATGCACCATCTTCTTTTTTGATGAGGTCAATAAGTTTGTAGATGTTGAGATGGGGTCTGCCTGCAAGTCGGTTGATACGGTTGTGCCACCCCTCAAGTCTGTTGTTCGTTCTCTCTGTATGTGGCGAACTGCTGAACGGGCAGCACAGTGTGATCATGGGAACCACTTACGGATGCGAAAGCAAGTCGAACATTAGCAGCTGGAAGGACGACTAGTGCGGCACAGTTATGACAAACGTTCTGATGTTGGATGTGTTTTCCCTGTAGTCGATGAGTCTGTATCCAACGGTATAACACTGGGTAAAATGAAAGTAAGAACCTTTAATAGATGCTGCTGGAAACTGAAGTTGTACGGACTGTCGCAAGGCGATTTCAAAGTCAATAAGCACTGTTGATGGAGTTAAAGTAAAGTTTAACTTCTGCATCTGCTCTTTAATTGAAGTAAACATCTTATTGTAAGTTTCTCTGCTTGTGCTGGGTAGAAGAGCATAGAGTGCAGGAACCTGTTTGCCGTCAACTATAATGTTTATAATGAACAGCTGGTAGAAGATACGTGGACAGGTGCTGAAGGTACCATCCATGTAGAGAGTATCTGCATCTGCAATCAGACGGAGCATGTGGTCAGAAGCAAATATGATGATATTGCTTTGTCTGTCATGACGAAGAAAACGGCTGAAATCAAGTGTCTCTGTCCATTTACCCTCTAGGTTGACGTCACTAGCAGTCTCAGGATGTTCAGGGTAGTTTTTCTGGCGCTGACTAAGTTGAGAAGGTTGGCAGAACTGTTGTCATGGCATCACGGTCGTTATGTTGTGCAACGTGTACAACTATATCATCGAAGATTGCTGGAACTGGTTCAGTTCAACTTTTAGCATTCTCACGAGCAACATGTTTCAGTTGTTCTATGTTGTTGTCTACTTGGTTGATGGATGGTTGTGTGGAATGGAGCTCAGTACTTTGTCATCCTGTGTAGATAAACGGCCCTTGCATTGGCGGTCATGGCATCTCCAGAAGATGCGATCATTGGTACCCCTGCGGTTAATCTGATAATGGAAGCCTTCATAAAGAAGGACTGTACCACCACGAGACGACTTAATGTACTCCATAATGGACTGAATGACTAGTTTAGTTTTCTTACCTTTATATAGCCTATAGAAAGTCATAATTAAGATATGTTTGATCTGGTAAAAAGACAAAAGAAAAAGGCTCATGTTTGTACTAATTGTCTCAAAAGCATGAACCTTATTTTATGTGCATTGATATCAGCTTATGTTGTTAGAGAAGACACTTTGCTCTATTAATTTTGGCCAAGCTATAAAAAAAACAACATTCTATTGAAAGTATCAAAACGGTTAAACACTGTAAAAACAGAGGAATATGTCACTTTTTTAATAATCATTCCCATTGTTTATGTTACAAGCTCATTATTAAATATAATTAGTTTTGTATCACCAAGCTTAAATGTATTTCATACACAACTTTGATTTAGCTATGTCTTAAAAATAGTTCTACCCTTTAATCAAGAAAATATATGACATTGAATTTTTTTTTTTTAAATGTGTATAAATACATATCATAACAATTTTTAATTGAAACTTTTAAACTTTTCCCATAATAGGGTGACTTTTTTTTATATGCTGTTTTAGTATATGCAATTCATAGAGTAGACAAAATGCAACACTATCATTTTCTATAGTAGACCAAGTGGGAATAGACCAAATGGGAGTAGACCAAGTGGGAATAAACCAAGTATTCATTGAACAACTAGTTTAGCATTTTATAAAATACAAGCTTCCCGTCTTTCATTATCAAAATTTATCAATCATTTATTTATTTTCCATTCGATCTTTACACGAGATGATATCTAATATCAGGCGAACGTAGGACGTTTCGGCCTAGGCCATTTCGACTAAAATTTTGCTAAGGTGGACAAACAATATTTAGTTGTTATGTATATGTTTGTTTTTTTTTTCATTGGAAGTTGTAGTCTGATTGCTAATATTTTATATATTGTTGTGTTTTTTGGGGGGTGTGGTGGGGTGGGAAGAGAGGGTCCATGAGGGTCACGTTTGTTTTATTTGTTTCAAGGTTTATTTTAAATATAAGTAAGAAAATAACTGATAAGATATATTTTTATTTGACTTATTTCATCATTAAGCACCGCATATTTCATAAGATAGCAGTTTTCGTAACAGAAGATATGTTTATTTAAGCACTATAGATAAAGTGAGCCCATAACATAATTATAGTTCTCATAATAACAGAGGAAACTTGTTCATTCAAAGTACTAAAAAGTGTGTATTAGATGAAAGCTGACTTGTATGTAAAATGGAAACATTACACAATAACATAAATCACTATCTAGTTGCAAAATGTTTACATATTCGGTCGAATGTTGTAGCTCACACCTTTCAGCCCTTAGACTGCTGCATTCATTTGTATTGTATTATTGCTCATTGCTGAATTAAAATTTGATATTTCAGTAAAATATGTATGCTTATTTTGAGTTGTTGTATCTTTGTTATTATTGATCTGACACTAATAAAAGTTATATGAAAAATTATTGTTGGAATATGTTGTTTCTATTCTTGGTGTTAGTTTGTGCCTACAAATCACTGTGACCTGTACAAGTGCAAACAAAGGTAAGTTTAATAGATTTAAAGGATTTAACTAACATAGAACTTCATAAAATTATAACATTTGTAACAATTAAAAATTGGTAATAACCATTTGGAACAAAACATTGCAAAAGTCTCAGGTAAATCGCAGGTAAGTTAACTGTGAAAAACGCATTAAAATTAAGAGAAATGTAAAAAAAAAAATAGAACTCTATGGTTAAAATTTGATTGATCAGTGATAGTTTTTGATAATTAATGTATCTATAAGTCATTTCACCCTTTATTCTGGGTCTGATGAGGGATTGGCACCACCAGGTAAGATATTTGTTCTATAATTGTGCAGTGTATGATAGGCATGGAAATATTTTGGTACACATATTGCTACATTGCATTCGGGACACCAAAAAGAAGTTTGTTTTCTTTTGTTTGTATGCCTTCTAGATTTTTTGTAGTTACAAGCTATACATTCTCTATATGGGTGTGAACGTTTGGCACCTGATTTCGCGGGAGTATGATCAGGAAAATGATGATCCTGCAACTGTGTAGCTTGTCGCCCAGGATTTTCCTTACCATCTCCGTTTGCATTATTACAGCTCATGCTCTCTCCTGAATTAGAGCACTTACTAAAGAAGCACTGAAAGAGTTGTCGTCTTTACGGACCTATCTGCGGAAGTAAACTTCATGTAGAGAATATAAGCGTTTATAACGCACAAGTTCAGGAGATAGAAAACAGTTTTTTGTACCACTTGCTTGTTTTTCTAAGGCATGAATAATATAGATTGATCTGATCTGAAAGATCAACACCTTCCATCAAATAACAATAGTCAATAACACATGATGGCTTTGGTACTAAGTTATTCGTACGGCGATCGGTCTTGTTCAAAACACTGACGGTTGCTTGATGGATTGTGGAAAGCATGTGCACATCTCGTTTGTCACAATAATTGGAAATTAAATGAGACTTACCTGTAAGTTGAAGTTTGATGATAATTCTTCGAGGCATCAAGTCAAGTGGGGATCAGATGAGAGATGCAGAGTCATATTCCCAGATCAGTATTTAAAGCACATGTGTTCTTTGATCACAAAAACAAACACTTGGGTGGGTAACGGGTGGGCATCTGATCCCCACTTGACTTGATGCCTCGGAGAATTATCATCAAACTTCAACTTACAGGCAAGTCTCGTTTAATTTCCAATTCTCCTTCTGCATCAAGTCATGTGGTATCAGATGAGATTTTAAAGTGTGATAAAAAGACCACTTGTCCAGGCATAATCAACATAATTATGCAATACTAATAATGGAAAAGAAAATCATCTACAGATGTTTTATTTTTTACTAACTGATTTCAAAACAGAACTACCAGTCTGATTGTTTGCGAATAGGCTTGTCATAAAATTTTGAAAAATTGGAGAAAGAACTCCATCCAACCTTATCCATTATAATATTTACAGGTAAACCATTATTCTTAGCTGCACTTGAAGATGTTGACCTAGTGCTATGTGCAGTGAATGATTTAGTATCAATACCAGCTTTACCTAATAAAAATTTTAACCATCTAGAAATTGTGTCTTTACTAACTGGCTTAAAAGGCTTTTGGTAACTTATTAATAATTTTGAACTATCATTCCTAATATTTACAGTTCTATCTAAATAATCATATAGTGTATGTACAACACATAGATTTTCATTTTCATCCAAACATTTCATTTCTAAAGAACTATTATGATAACCAGGTCTCGATTGCTTTAACAAATCTCTTATTTCAAAAACAACCTTATCATTATATTTATGCATCAGATTAATGTCAAGTAAATGTAAACACTGAACTCTTTCGCCTGTAACAAGTGCCAATAACATTGATAGTTTCATTGATATGTTCATCAAAAGTAAATCACATTTGTTTCCCATGCTATCTATATAATTAAGAACATCTGCAGCATTCCACACCTCAGTTAATTTTGGTAGTTTTGGTTTTAATGTAAACACACCTCGCACAAATCTAATAACCAAAGAATGTTTACCAAACATTATTGATGGATTATCAGATAAAGACATCACATTTGACAATGCACTACGAGCAGTGTTTAATGTACTGTAATGTAAACCAGAATCAAACAGAAACGTGAGAAAATCAAGAGCTTCAGTTAATTTTGGATGTGTAATACTATAATCTTTATCCTTAGCGTATCTAATCCATTTATAAATATAAGAAGAATATTGTTTTTGCGTAGATTTTCTCCATGAGTTCATAATAATCTGAATTGTTCTGACGGAAAGATTGTGTTTTTCAAGACTTTCCCTGACACATGACATGCTAGTAGTGTCAATTTCTTGTACAAGGGGTGTGTCTCTTGTAGTTTGTGTTTCAGAACTAACGACGATTTGTTCATTTTGATTTTGATGGGCGGTGCTAAACACATTTTCATTAGAATTGGAAACCAACACTGTGTCGGCCAGTACGGTATTATCATCAATCCCTCTGCCTTGTCTGTCAAAATTTTCTGTGCCACTTGATGTATAATGCTGAAAGGTGGAAATGCATAAAATAATTCACATGACCAACAAAATGTAAAAGCGTTTATAGCAATAGCATCTGGATCTGATTTCCATGAAACATATCTGTTTATCTGAAAATTAAGCCCTGAAGCAAATAAGTCTATTGAAGGTTTAAAATAAATGTCGGTTAATTTCTGAAATAATTTCTCATTTAGCATCCATTCAGTTTCATCTCGTATAGTTCTACTTTCTTTATCTGCAATTACATTAAATTTTCCTGCTAAATGACCGGCAAATAACCAAATATTATTTTCACACGCAAACTTCCAAATTTCTCTAGTCTCCATATTACACACCTCTGAATGTGTAGAACCAAAATTAGTTATGCATGCCACAGCTGTCGTATTATCAATGTTAATTTTCACTGTTTTTCCCTTGAAATGACCAATAAAACATTTTAGTCCTAACATTACTGCATGTAACTCTAAGAAATTTATATTTATACCATGCCTAAGATCTTGTTGAGACCAATGTCCCCCGGTCGAAAAATCTTTAAAAACTGCACCCCAACCTAGGCCTGATGCATCAGTTGTAAGTTCAACTGTTGGCGTATTCCGAAATATTGGGGCTGAGGCTATAGAAACAGTATTATACCACCAATTCAGGCCATCTAACGAAATGTCTGAAAGTTTCATATAAGCATCAAACTAACCTTTGCATTCTTTTAACGCTTTAATTTTGTCAATTTCAAGAAATTTTGTATGTAAAATTCCAAGAGGGACCGCAACAGAATATGAAACCATAATGCCAACTATCTCGGCAACATCTCGTATTGTATATCTCAGTTTTTGTCGTATGCAGTCAATTTTACCTTTAATTTTCTCTATTTTCTTTGATGTGAGTTTAATTGTCATAGATACAGAATTTAAAATAAATCCTAAAAACACAAGTTCTTGCGTCGGCACTTTGACTGACTTTTCTGGGTGTATAATGAAACTCAATCTTTCTAATAACTCAGCAGTATCATTTGTATTTTGTTGATACTCTTGATAAGTTGATCCGAGTAGAAATGTATCAGCAATGTAGTAAACAGAAACTAGGCCTTTAGATCTTAATGTTCCAAAAACTGGTTTTAGTAACTTTGTAGACCACCTCGGCGCAGAACAAATACCATTTGCGAGACATGTATATTCATATAATTGACCACGCCAAATGAAACGCAAATATTTTCGATGACTTTTTTCAACATTAATTAACTAATAAGCGTGACGGATATCGAGTGAAGACATGTATGAATTAGGCGTGATAACTTGCAAAGCAGAATTTAAACTTTCCATTTTAAAATGAACATAATTAACAGATTTGTTCAAAGTTTT
>MJUT01039678.1:271682-282602 GCA_002080005.1 Gigantidas platifrons
ATGAGAGTAGAAAATAAATTTTCACACATATATATAGTAGAAACAAGGCATTAAACAAACAACAATAAAAAATAAAAATAAAAGAATTAATGATTACCAATGATAACATAGTATCATAAAACCATAGGGTTTGTCAATATATTCTTGTCTATAGAGAGAGAGCTTATATAAAAGGATAATCATCTATATGAATATTACATCATGTACATTGTATTTCTAGAATATATTTACTCCACATTGACATTATTCTCCTGTTGTGTATAAAGGAAGATAACTCTTACCCAAAAATGAAACTCAGATTTTCATTAAAAGAAAATTGGCATGTGAATGTTTTCCGGTGTATTGTATTGTTTATAAGTGCCCATTCGTGTTTTCTAAGACACATAAAATCATTATCTGGATACACACAGCCTCCAATATAAGTTACCAACTACACCCCCTCACTACAATGCGTGCAAGGGGCAGCCGTGGTCATGATCGTATGTTAGTTGGATTAACCACTACTTATGTAATCAGTGCTTATCACCACTAAAGTTGTGAGTGTGAATCCCGTTAATGGAGAGGTGCACTCGATACAACTTAATGTGATAAAGTTTATCAGTGACTTGCGGCAGGTCAGTGGTTTTCTACGGGTACTCCGGTTTTATCCACCAATAAAGCTGACAGCCACGATATAGCTGAAATATTGTTGAAAATGGCGTTATACACTATAACTATGACACAAAGAATACGGATACACTGGTAATACAAAAACACAGTTGTCCCAAATGTACACCATTGTAATATATATAATTTATTTACGTTGTGTTAGTAAACATTAGATGATAATATTTATGTTAACTAACTATTGGTACGTACCCATTAGAGTATATATGTACTGGTATCTTTAGAAATATAGAATTCAACAAATATTGTGTGGTATATGAGAACTGTTATCTGTCTAAATATAGAATTCAAATAATATTATAGGGTATATATGTACTGGCATCTTTCAAAATATATAATTGAACAAATATCTATAACCATACATACAGGTATATGTAATGATTATACCCAGGGATCTACGAATTAAGGTACCAACTGACGTTCTATTTATCCGCAAACCATGAAATTCACAGATTCTAAAGAATCGTTAGCATTTGATTTTGATTCTTCTTTTTTTTACATGTGTTTAATATGGTTATTTTCAGCATATGTCAGTTTTACATGTGTATCCAAAATACTTTTTAAAAATGTGATTTTACTAAAGATATCATGAGATAAATATTTTTTTTATACATATCAGAATAGTATTCATTCACATTTATAAAGTTGAACAGCTTTTGACACGTGTCTGTTGACCTTTGGTGTTAAATAAATTTTATATAGCAAACTCTGTATTTAAAATATCAGATTTAGTAATTTTTGTTAAAAATGAGCATGTATCTTCAATCTTCCTCTTTTTCGTTCGCCTTTACGCTTGGATTTCAGTTTCCGCTACCAATCTGGTGGTCTTCTGTAGGGTATCCACGGCTCCTTAAAGCTTCTCCTGGAGTGTTGTTGGTAATGGCCATATTTCTTCTCTCAATACCTGATGGTTCTTGCATGTCTGTAAAATGTGGACGTTGTCTTGCTCTGCCTCTCCACAGGAGCACATCAGCGATGACTTGGTCAGTGATTCTCATTATTATATATACGATTTTAATAGTTTTCATGTATTTATTTCTACAGCATAACATAAGATCAACCTTCCGACCGACAGTCACACAAAATAGAGTTTTAAGGGTGACCAAAAGAATATACATTCATCGGTCAAAAGTCTGTCCGCAGTAAGATATTTATTTATATATTTCATATGAGGCAGTTATCCGATTTTCTTAAATGTTTGACATTTAAAATCAGATTTAATAAAAGTTTACTTCAATATTTTCATACAGTTTGTTTGAACCTTTGTTTACAAGCATTTCTGATTTCAATACAAATGTAAATTAAAGTCCCCACCTCAAAATTTCCTATGATAATATAGTAGGATTTCGTAAAAAAAAATTAAACTTGTTGAAATCATATTTTAAGGAAAAGTTGAAATACAATTGTGAGAAGACGAACTGCTAAAAATTGCGTTAAGCACCAATCAATAAATGTAAGAAGAAGAACATATATTTATTTCTCCTTTAAATGCCATAATATCATGACAATCGAGTATGAAATGAGTTTACAAGCAAATCATGGTTTTATATGAAATATGTAGAACATTTTTTTTTAGTGCGGAAGGTCTTAAGACCTATTACAGTACCCATATGATGTGCTTTTTTAGTGCGGAAGGTCTTAAGACCTATTACAGTACCCATATGATGTGCTAGAACACGGTTAAATATCGATATATCACGGTGATAAACAACTCTTGTCATATCTCACTGTAAACTAATTATATCTCACAATTCCGATGTAGCACAGCAACAACACACAAATAACTCGGGTTATGTGGGTGATTATTGATGAAGGTAAGTCTGTGGTTTTTTTTTAAATTATAATGAATGTATAAGTATTTGACGATGTTGTATATCAATCGTTTTTGACTGATTAGCCATTTATAGTTAAAGAGAACGAACAGTACACACATTTGAATCTGTAACCACAACATAAAATGTGAAAAAGTAGGTCAACATGAACCCAAAAATAAAAATGTATAGGTATAAATAAATGATGAAGCTAAAACCCAACAGTACCATAGTCTATCGTTTGATAATTCTACTTTGTAGTATTTAGGGTTGGGTTGTCTTAAGATATTTAACGTCACTTTCAACAATATTTCAGTTATATCGTGGCGATCAGTTTTATTGGTGGAGGAAACCACCGACCTGCCGCAAACCAATGACATGCTTTATCACATAATGTGGTATAGAGTACACATTACCTGAGCGTGATTCGAGCTCCCAACGTTAGTGATTCGCTGTCTATACAAAATAATCGAGTAAGTCTTCTGAATAGGTAACATAAAATTATACTTGTATTTTCTTTCTTTTTTGTAGAAGATGAAATTGTGTATTTGTTTTATGCTGGGTTTCTGTTTATTTGTAAACGAAGTAACCAGCGCATGTAATGAAACAATGGAGTGTACAACCGCGGAAGGAAAACTTGGAGTTTGTTTTGACGGCGTGTGTCTTACAACTATTCCTTCTATAACAAAAGAACACTTAGGATTTATTATTAAAGTCCAATATCCACAAAACAAGTTGAAAGTAAGTCTAAATGTTTGTAAATTTATGCATACCCACAAGCAATAACCTTGATCAAATTGAGCATGGTGAAATGTCTGATATTCTACTTATTTAGCAGTATATTTTCTATCAAGCCACGAAATTCAACGAAAAATGGTAGATATAATTTCATACATTGACAATAGCAAGAGATCCACGAAAATATATTTTTGCCTCAAACATGGGAAATGGCTTTCACGACACGAATTAAAGCTGCATTTGTCATCCATTGGACATTACTACAAATTGTTCAAATATCATGACCAATCTTTGTTATGTAGAAATATATATGCATTAAATATATTGAGAATTAATCGTAATCTGGTGGGAAAATAGGCAACATTTTTATATAGGTTTGGATTGGTGTTTAACGCCATCTTCAACAATATTTCAGTTATATTGTGGCAGTCAGTTTTATTCCTGGAGGAAACCGGAGAAAACCATAGACCCTGGCGCAAGTCACTGACAAACTTTATCGCATAAGCGGGATTCGAACTCACAACGTTAGTGGTGATAGATACTGATTGCATAGGTAGTTATAAATCCAACTACCATACGATCACGACTCAGAGATACACTAATAGATGGTTAGGATTTGGGTTATGGTGTTTAACGACACTTGCAACAATATTTCAGTTATATCGTGGAGATCAGTTTTATTGGTGGAGGAAACCGGGTATTCGGGGGATACTACCGACCTGTTGCAAATCAGACAAACTTTATCACATAATGGTGTATCGAGTACATCTCGTCTTGAGCGGTGGTTGGGTTATGGCGTTTTGAACTCACAACTTTAGTGGTGATAGACACTGATTGCATAGGTAGTTGTAAATCAAATACGATTATGACAACGAAGGCCTCTTCACTAATAGAAAACACCACAAGAGGTCAAAAGTTCAATCCGCGAACCGACATCAACTTTAGATATTGAACAATATGTAGATTTTATGAGAAGTACAACGCTTCTGAATGATACACGACGTGAAACGCCATAGGATAGAAGTGGATCATAGAATAAAACTAAATAAAAGATACAACAGACATACGATTATTGATGATAGTGTTCTGTTCAGTCGTATAGTATGACAAATACGATTATAATATCAAATTTAAAACAGGATCGGTGGTGTAATTAATGGTAAGCGTGCTCCCTTTGAGTGCGGTAGAACGTCAAATCAAAGACTATTAAATTTAGATCTACTGTTTCTCCTCTAAAACACGCAGCATTAAGAAATACCAGTAAGACTTGCTTTAGTAAGCTGGCACTATAAAATGCTACACTAAGTTAGTCTAGTATAATGCGGACACCATCAGCTTCATTTTATCGAGAAAAAAAATGCTCACCAAGATATAGGTGGGGACAGTGCTCGCTTGGCGTTAAAAAACAATCACCCATTCACTCAACTATCTTTATACAGTCCTCCTGTGAAGATGAAAATTTAACACTTTCAATGGTTACAATAATGATTATCATTTTCCGATCAGATTTTATTCACCGTAAATTAGCAAAACAGTTGTATTGAATATTGCAAGCTTGATTTAAGAAATAATTCCTGGAAGCCCTAGTTAATATGGCAGGCTGTCCAGCGGTCCTAAAATTCCTAAAAAAAAAATCCTTTTTTTTTTAGTTTTGCTAAAATTCCTTAAAACATTTTGAATTCAAGGGGAAATCCTAAAAAAGCCCTAGTTTTTCATGTCAATTCCTATTTTTTTTTTATTTCTACTCTAGCAATTTTGAAAATGCATTCATACAAAATGTGTCTTAATGTAGTTTGCAGTTCTTATTAGCTGAGACAATGAAACCCTAGAAGACGCCCTTCCTGTACTTAAAGTATTTTTTGTGAGTTTCTGTATTGTCAAATTTGCGAAGGTAAGTCAATTTAAATGTCTAAAACTGCCCTAATTTAGTTATAAAATTCCTAATTTTAGCCCTAAATTTGCCCTAAAATTTCTTAATTTTATCCCTAAAATTCGCCCTTATTTTTTGTCAAGAAGTGCTGGACAGCCTGATCTGGGTAAAATTAATTTCATAAATACCATACTAAGTGACATGAATTATATCGATTCTAATAGGAAATATCTAACTGAGCTAACCGCATCGGTGTTGTTGTGGTTAGTGTGTTCGCTGAGTACAGTTTACCATGGGTTCGAGCCCCGATCGGATCAAACCAAACCATGAAATTGATGTTTGTTGCTTCTCCGGTATGCACGCAGTATTAAGGAGAAAAGGCAAATACTGGTTGGCCCCCAATCAGATTAATGTGTCCGAATGGGACGACGCGTTAAAATGGTTTTAATCAATTAATTCCCTAATTTCTGGAATATTTACCTTATCAATTTACATGTACCATTTTATTATTGGTATGAAGATGAAAATAGTTCCTCAGACAACAACATTGTAACATTAATAACGATTTATATTACAGGAAAATTCAGGCAAGAACTTTCACATTCGCGGCAATGGACTCGGTTTCAATTGGAAAAGAGGAAAGTTGATGTCAAAAATGTCAGGTGATACATGGAGTATTAATATTACATACAAATCTTCTGACGAAGGCTTTCAGTGTCAAGGATGTTCTGATGAAACAATAATAACTAGGAAATTAGAATATCGGATATTTATAGACGACAAAATAGATATGGTTGGTGGTAGCTTTGCAGTTAGTTTACCAGTTTCTATGACTTCTACGTACTTTGATGGGAAACCAATATATGAAGTGTATCCATGGTTCAACCTACGTATAGGAACAATTTCAAATTTTACTGTTCACTCACCGGAAATCGGAAGTGATCGTCTTATTGCGCTCTATCTTCCCCCTAGCTATGACGAAAATATCTACAAAAAGTATCCAAAGTTCTTTATCTTTGATGTAATGCCTAACACTCTACAAATATTTAAAAATTCCTTGGACAACCTCCTAGGTCAATCTGGTACAACAAAGGAGTTTATACTTATCGGCTTCGGTTCTTACCTGCCAGGTGGACGAACTAATTTACTTACACCATCACCTGGGTATTTCCTCAATTGTATCAATGGAACCTTACTTGACAACTGTGACCATTGTATACCAAGTAATTTGACCTATTACGATGCAAATTTTACCAGGTAACTATTTTAAAATCACATTCATATGTACTTGTAAATTGATAGTGGACAATATCAGAATGACAGATGGGTATCACATGAGGATATATCAGTCACGTGTGAACGAAGATGGGTTAAATATGATATATCCTAGGTAATGTCATATCGTGAACCCGGAACTTCAACCCTGTAATAGTCATGGTTACAATACTGACTGTTCAAGGCTACATTACTGGTTCTAAGGAAACTGATTGGTTTTACACTTTATTCATATTATTTTTTGACAAATTACACAATATGGTCCACTGTCCGACTTTCCGTACTAAACCATGATATGATGAATATGAACTGACTAGTGTAGGATAAGGGTTATGGCGTTTAACGCCAGGTTCAACAATATTTCAGTTATTTCGTGACGATCAGTTTTATTGATGGAGGAAACCGGTGAAAACCACCAACCTGTTGCAAGTAATGACAAACTTCATCACATATTGCTGTATCGAGTACACTTCGCCTGAGCGGGATTTAAACTCACAATGTTAATGATGATAGGCACTGATTGCATCCAACTATCATACGATCACGGCGGCCCAGGGACGGACTGGTGTAAATGAGTTTATTTCGTGAATGTATTTAAGAGAAGTTTGAAGATACCGGAAGCAGTAAGCAGTAAACCGAAGGACAAACAATAATATGGCCAAAAGACAAGGACAAACTGTGATCTACAAAACTCTACACAGACAACTAAAGACTGAGAAACACGGACCTCACTAAAAACAGGAGATGAACTCAGGTGGTCCGGAATGGTAAGCAGTTCCCGTTCCACTAGTGGCACCCGTCGTGTTACTCTTGCTACAGACCGGGTAATAAATCATGGAACCACTGGTCATTCGTGACACAGATATTTCGCAACGGTAGACCAGGTCATGGTGGAGAACGTAAAATATAATATATTTGTTTAACCATATGGTATTGAAATAACAATAATACTCACAGCCTATGTGCTAGTTAATCAACTGTTGAGTAAATTAGAATGGGTTATTGGCAAATATTCTAAGAATTTAACTATATTGTGAAGTCGTAAGATGGAATTATGAAGACGTGAACGTGAATGTTTGGATTCCATTAAGCGGTATATTTTTTTATTGTGCCTGTCCCAAGCCTGGACCTGGATTTTCAACGTCATATGTCATGGTATATTTAGAGTTCAGTGAGTGAAGATTGGAGGTGGTTGTTCGTTTTACTTATATTGGTGGATTTTTTGACCATCACTGTTAAAACATTCTTTTCATAATAACAGATTTCTGTTCGATAGATTGATTTATACATTTTTTTAATAGTTTGTTTTATACGTATTTGTACAACGACCGCGTTCTTCAAAGTGGTTCATACCTTTCAAATACTTTTACTCTCCTTTCAGGATCTTAAGAGACAAATGTGGAAAACCTGTACGCATTGATGGAGATGGAGATAAAGTATTAGACTTTCTATTGAAAACAGTTTTACCGAAAGCCGATGAAATTACACAAAATAGGATGTTACCTGGTCAGAAATATACAGGAATAATGGGATATTCACTTGGGGGATTAATGGCATGTCATGCTGCATGGACACGCCATGCTGAATTTGGTATGGCTGGTTGTCAAAGCCCGTCATTATGGTGGCCGTTGAATAACGCCACCTTTTTAGAGTGTGAATTTGATTTCATTAATATAACACTCAAAGATGAAAACCTGAAAAGAAATAGATATATGCAGAACATTTTGTTGGATGCAGGTAAGAGGATTGTATAATAGGAAGAAGCGGTTTGTTTACGGGTTTTAGCTAAGGCCACTTTCAACAATATTTCAGTTATATCCTGGCGGTCAGTTTTATTGGTGGAGGAAACCTGAGTACCCGACAAATAATCATGGACATGGACAGTGACACACTTTAAAGCATAATGTTTTATCGTGTGTACCTCGCCTGAATACGATTCGAACTCACAACGTTAGTTGTGATACCACTGATTGTATAGATATTTATAAATCCAACAACCATACGCACTTCATACACAAATTTAATGAATTAGACCATACTATGACTCAAATGCAAAACAGAAATAAAAGTGCTGTTCCTTTACTTGAATGTAACGTCGTATGGTCTCGCATGTTCATTTACATCCATATCTTTTCTTACCAATATTCTCTTGTTACTTTTATGCATCTTCTTATTAAGGTCCATTGAGTTATGATATTGTAAATATTCCTTATCAGTATTCAACTTCTGCTAGAACTGGGTATTTGGGTATTAAACGTTCTTATGAAGCTTAAGTATTGTTAACTATATTTTTACAGGTAGTGCAGAAACCACTAATCCATATAGATTAACTCAGTCCACTGTGGAGGCTGCACTAGAAATATCAAGGTTGACTAATTTTGAGTTAAATCAAAATGTCTGGGCGAATATATATCCTAACGCTACACACTCTGGAACGGAATGGGCATATCGATTTTGGACACCCCTTAAAACATTACTACCATCTGACGAGCATTAAGGATACCTGCTGATGTAATTGATAATAGTATATGTGATGTGAGCGGAACAGTGAACCATTCCCCCACTAAGTTACTGCGTTTTCTTATTTTACAATTAGTTTTTGTCATACACCTAATATAAAACCCTTCACTACCTTCAGAAAGTATTACAGTCTCACAAACCATTCACAACCTTCATAATCATAGAAGTCACACAAACCTTACAAAATATCCATTAGTATAGTATTCACACAGACTCTACAAACTATAGATTTATATTGTCATTGTTACAAGTAGGTTCTCATATTTTCGTTTTATCTTTGGTATTCTATTCAGACAAATGTAGAAAATAAGAGTTCAAGGTGTATTCTTAAACACAAAAAGAAAGTTCGCAAAAAGGCAGTAAAACACAAAACAACCGACATACAACGCGTATAGAACAACACACAGACAACAAAACAAAAGAGAATCCATATACATGTACAACATTTACAAAACATCAACGACAACAAAAGAAAGGATAACCCACATACAGCCAACACAAAGACAACAAAAAAAGAAGAAGAATCCACATAGATGATACCGCATAGACAAAATCGAAAAAACAATGACAAAAAAACAAAAAGCCTAAAAAAAACCAACAACAAACAAAACTACAACAAGAGACAGCTCACTTATATAAAACATCACGGAGAAAACAATGAAGAATTCAACGCAACTATTAGTAAAAACAAGAGACAACTCACATACAAAAACAAAGCAATAGGTAATCCACAATTTAGCTGTGTAAAACAACGAGAACAACACAAAGGACACGGACCATACAACAAAACGTAGGGAGAATCTACCCAAGATAACAAAACACAACAAAGGACACTGAACATATAATACAACTGGAATACAACAAAACGATGAAGAATCGACATACGAAACTACACAAGATAATAAAACTGAACAAACGGAGCAAAACAAAGAACACCGAACATACAACAAAGTGATGTGGAAAATAACAAGCGATGGGGAATCGACATATGAAACTACCCAATATAACAAAACATAGTCACGGACATCACAGCGCTTAGAAAACAAAACAATGGATAAAGCGCATACAACGCGACACAACGTCAACCCTTATAAAAACAATTATCCGTGGTGAGACAAAGGTTTCAGGAAGTCTATATTCCTGGTGCTCCACGAGTAGAATTGGTTGTATATCTTTTAATCATCCAGCTACAGAAATAAGACGTTTAAGAAATATAATACATAAATGATAATTTTTAATCCTTTATAACGAGGAAATGTTTCCGAATACAATAATACATGTTTGGTTGTTTTGGTTTTTTATTTTGACTACAATATCATAATCTTGACGACATTCAGTATAATAGAATGGCGAATGGAATGAATTCTTGACGTTGACATTCAGTGAAATGAAAATGATAATGAATTAGACCTTCAATAAGATAGAATCGATACTGGAATCAGATATTTAATATTATATAATAACAAGTTAAACTGGGCATACAATATTAATCGAGTATATATTAACAAAATCATAGGTGCAGCATAAAACAGCTAAAAATGTGAAAAAAAAATAAAGAATAAAGTACCAAATTATTCATTTGAAAACAATGAAATGGAACCAAGATATAAATTGGAAATCTACCCATAATTTTTTTTCAGAACTGTTTTATATATTGTGACATTTCTTAAATGTACATGTTTTGTAAAATATTTATGCATGCACTTATTATATTTCATATAATGAATTAAATAGTTATGTCTCTCCAGTGTACATTTCTAAAGGAGGCAGTTGCAATGGGGGTCATTCCTTATTATTCTTTATTGATGTTCAATACACATCTAAAATTAGTTTGTGGTCATTTATATTCAATCATAATGGTGGTGGAGGGGTTAGGTTGCTCACCTCGACTACTATAAGCCGTGGGTTCGAGCTCCGGTCGACACGGAACAAAAAACTATATCACATGATATTGACTGATTGATTGATTGATTATTGTTTAACGTTTAGTGAGCAGTATTTTAGCTATATTCAGGACAATAACAAGCTGAATAATATATA
>MJUT01039687.1:0-10104 GCA_002080005.1 Gigantidas platifrons
GTCTTCTCTATAGAGTTGTGTCGACCATTATTTGTATGTTTGTTCTTTGGTCTTCTCTATAGAGTTGTGTCGACCATTATTTGTATGTTTGTTCTTTGGTCTTCTCTATAGAGTTGTGTCGACCATTATTTGTATGTTTGATCTTTGGTCTTCTCTGTAGGGTTGTGTCAACCATTATTTGTATGTTTGATCTTTGGTCTTCTCTATAGAGTTGTGTCAACCATTATTTGTATGTTTGTTCTTTGGTCTTCTCTATAGAGTTGTGTCAATCATTATTTGTATGTTTGATCTTTGGTCTTCTCTATAGAGTTGTGTCAACCATTATTTGTATGTTTGTTCTTTGGTCTTCTCTGTAGGGTGTTGTCAACCATTATTTGTATGTTTGTTCTTTGGTATTCTCTGTAGGGTTGTGTCAACCATTATTTGTATGTTTGTTGTTTGGTCCTCTCTGTAGGGTTGTGTCAACCATTATTTGTATGTTTGATCTTTGGTCTTCTCTGTAGGGTTGTGTCGACCATTATTTGTATGCTTGATCTTTAGTCTTCTCTATAGAGAGCTGTGTCGACCATTATTTGTATGTTTTATCTTTGGTCTTCTCTATATAGTTGTGTCGACTATTATTTGTATGTTTGATCTTTGGTCTTCTCTGTAGAGTTGTGTCAACCATTATTTGTATGTTTGATCCTTGGTCTTCTCTATAGAGTTGTGTCGACCATTATTTGTATGTTTGATCTATGGTCTTCTCTATAGAGTTGTGTCGACCATTATTTGTATGTTTGATCTTTAGTCTTCTCTATAGAGTTGTGTCGACCATTATTTGTATGTTTTATCTTTGGTCTTCTCTATATAGTTGTGTCGACTATTATTTGTATGTTTGATCTTTCGTCTTCTAAGTAGAGTTGTGTCGACCATTATTTGTATGTTTGATCTATGGTCTTCTCTATAGAGTTGTGTCGACCATTATTTGTATGTTTGATCTTTGGTCTTCTCTATAGAGTTGTGTCGACCATTATTTGTATTTTTTGTTCTTTTACTTTTGACCATTATATTGTCTGTCCTTCGATTAGCAGCTTTAATATATTTGGTATATTCAGACTATTTTATATGATGTCACATGATCTTCTAATGGCCATGGTGTAAACTGTATATATTGTTGCCAATGATGGTCAAGTTTGAATTACATTCCCTTTTCTCTAGAGAAGTTGAATACCATATTCAAAACAATGCAAACAGTAAAACGATTTTACTAAACAACACTATAATATATTCAAACGAACTAACATGTATTGAGATGTGAGGTATCGGAGATAATCAAAAGTGGTTGCTTCTGGCGGATAAACGTCCATCCATGCATAACGTTTGCTACAAAGTAATTAGGTTAACGATATATAAATGATGATTATAGTGCAGTGTCGTATATGGAGCAGGACAAACTTGAGAGGATTGCTGTAAAGAAAGAAGCTACTGAACCAAGGGTTCCTCTTGGAGTTGAAGTCATCACAAGTTTTATGGTCGCCACCATGACTTGGTTGACCGCTATGGAATATCTGCGTCACAAATGACCACGGATATGTTCCACTTGTCGTAAACACTTGTCAATCCTTTCATCGTGCATGTCTTATCACCGGGTTTGAAACTAGATTAACGCGACGGGTGCCACTAGTGGAGCAGGAACTGCTTACCATTCCGTAGCACCTTAGTTCATCCTCGGGTTTTGGTGGGGTTCGTGTTACTCGATCTTTAGTT
Organism: Gigantidas platifrons; assembly: GCA_002080005.1. NCBI lineage: Eukaryota > Metazoa > Mollusca > Bivalvia > Mytilida > Modiolidae > Gigantidas > Gigantidas platifrons. Next base: position 1,747 of record MJUT01039687.1, read on the forward strand.
TTATATGTATGTTTTGTAGACCATTGTTTGTCCTTTTATGCTTTTTCGCTTGGCCATTGTGTTGTCTGTTCTTCTTCGATATACGGATTCTGATTACCCCTTTGGTATCTTAAGACTCTTCTTTTCAAAGTCTTACCCCAGAGGTCATTATAGTTTTCATGTTATTCTATCATGTTTGTCGTACAGTATGTGACATTGACGTTGTTTTGTTTAGCTGTGATGGTTTCTACTGTTCCAGCTGGTTTGCAAAATATCTTAATAGGAACAGCCACCTGAAGAAATGATCAAGAATGGACTAATTTTAAGCTTCATGAACCATGCAAACCACATGGTCTCTCTTCCGGTGTTTGTGTGTGCTGTAGTATTGACCCTCGGTCTATTCGTTTATTGCTCTTTGTTTTTATTTGTCAGACTTTTATTTGTGTATTCTGTCCACACTCGTGGTCCGAAACAAATCAAAACAACACATATTACATACACGGTATAAACTGTTTATCAAGAAGGTAAACATGTAATAATAATTGAAATTATAGGTTTTTTGATTTATATAGAGTTAATATAAATTAACTTATACACCTTTTCCAGGGCGTAGGGGCTGGGGTTAAAGGGGCATATACCGCACTTCCAAAAGCGTGGAAAGGAGTGGGGTGCAGAACTATGATTTTGGTCCTTCCCCTTTTTTTGGAAAACACTTAGAAAAAGCTGAAATTTTAGCATGGAAGGCAAACATTATCATTGAAGCAAAAGAAACAGGTCATGTTTGAAGGCAAAGGAGATTTTTTCTGTCTTTTTGTCACTTTTGAAAGCTTGGCCCCCCACTTTTCGTCTTCTTTCAAAGCTTGTCCTTCACTTACCGTCCTATCTTTGAGCCTACCCCCAACACTTGCCAGTCCACATACAATGATTTGCAACCCCTCAACTTTCCACTTACTGAGGTTGCCACCACCCCCCGCACTTTCAGGTCCTCTCAAAAAGCTTGTCCTTCACTCTACCACCGACTCATACTGCTTTTATAAGGAAATATTAATTTTAGCGTCATTGCACACTCACTGTAACAGAACAGTAATACTATTCGCAGTTATAAACGGCGTGAAACTGCATATCACATTCTTTGTAACATAATGTTTGTAGATTAAGATATTTATAGATTAAGATATAATAGATAACGACAAAGACGTCCCGGTTGAATATGTGTGGTATGTGTGCTGTATTTAATATGGTCACATAAACACTGTATAGCATTACCATATACACAATGGCAAATTATATTTACCAGTCAAGGTGACATATATATCAATGACTACCCATTTTGTTCACAATAGCGGCTTCTATACAATTTAAAACCTTTTATATTTATTAATAGTAACAGTCATTATACCTGACACATCAACCATAGTTTACATTGCATGTATGATGATATTGATAGGTTTTCATGTAACCAGGGGGTTTTGTATTTATTGTAAACAACAAACTGACCGATTTTAAATCAAGGCAGCTATCAATATATTTAGTTTTTGCTACTTGATAACAAATGTTGTGTAGTATTTTAATGGCAATTAAACAAAACCAAAATCAATTGAAATGTGTTGGTCGTTGAAACCTTTTACATAATTAAAACTATTTTATATGTATTGATTCATGTTAAATGTCACATGAGCCGTTCTACAGCTTATACATGAGGAAAACAAATATACAAACAATAAAATGTAGAAGTCAAAGGTTGCATCGGAGGAGGAGTGGAGATTAGAATACTATAGTAAAAAGAGGAAATAATAGAGGGAGACAACAAGGAAAATTCTTAAGTAAGTTTGAAGATACCAAAGGTTTAATCCGTAAATCGAAGGACAGACAGTACAATGGCCCAATACAAAGGGACAAAAGGACAAACAACGATCTACAAAACAACACACTGAAGACTAAAGAACGAGCAATACGAACCCCACTAAAAACCGGGGGTGACCTCAGGTGCTTCGGATGGGAAAGCAGTACCTGCGCCACTTGTGACAACCATCGTGTAACTCTAGTTACAAATAGTTACCCATCAAGATCTGCAGCAAGGCACGTGTCACTCATTTGTGTCATATCACACTTTCCTTAACCCAAAACTCATTCCAAAACACTTGTTAGAAAACAACCAAACATACACATAACGTTCTACATGACATCAAGTTGTCAACCTGTGATTTATTTCATTTAAGGCTGTGGCTTCTGAGGTTTTTCAGTTATAGCCCATAGACATTTTATCACATACTGCATTTCTGAAAGTCGAATGCATATTCCGTGAAAAGCCATTGTAGGAATTTCATTCTTACGAGGAATTCAGATAATTGTAAGATAATTGTTAGTGTGACTGCCCCGTGTGCGGTAAATTATTTGTTCGAGACCCGGGCGTGTAAAACAAAGACTATATAATTGTCATTTGCTTCTTCTCGGATACATACGCCGCATTAAAGAGGAAGAGAAAAGACTGGAATCAGAATAATGTGTCTGTGTGTAGAAACATATCTACCTAATGGGCTATCGTTTCAGAGAGCTAGCATTGTAAAAACCCAAGTAAGCGTGTTACCCACGTACATCATCTCAATGAAATATAACTTGTTCTCGCTATGAAATATGTGAAAATATGCACTCTTGGCATTACCAACAATCACTCAACTCTATCTAACTTTTGTAACCTTTCTTAAGTACTATCAATTTGTATATACCTATTATAAATAATGTTATTTCATCACGATTTAAATGTTATCGTTGTACCTATATCATATATTGAATGTTTATGAAGAAAGATATAAAAAATCACAAACAAAACTTCCTGCATTATTTTTTAGGGTTTTTCCCTGTGAGGTTACCCATTGTCATGGTCGTTGTAATGTTAGAACGCAGAATATATAATTAACTGTATGAATAATGGGTAATATAAAGTTTAAGATAACCCTATCTTGTAATCAGTACATAATACATTTCGTTTTACAATCTTGTTCTTGTAGAGGCACAGGACACAATACAGATTACAAAAGGACATGCCAACTATATATGGTCATGTTATATAATGTCCATTTGATATCAAATTACATTGCTGGGTAACAGTTTACAATATGCATGCTAAAAATAAATCATGAAACATGATCAAAATGAAGTTAAAATATGCATAATTTCTTATTGTGTAAGACAAATATTCGATCTTCAAGCCAAATAATTTTCGTCGAATATTGGTACATATTTCATGCCCTACCAGCTAACCATTGCAATACTCATATAGCTAAAATCAATCAATGACTTTTCTAATTGAAAATAAATGATATTATATTTGAATGTTTAAAGGGTAATTCGTTCTGCAGTTACGGAAGCATTCAGAACCATTCACGAACTAATTAAATTAACAATGCTATGATACAAGTATTTATTACAAATTGTCTTGTTGTTAAAGTCAAATGTTTATTTGAGGAACATTAGATAAACACTATTTAGTCATATCAGTTTGCATTTATGATTGTTGTATTTAAACAACAGATTGTGTGTTCTTGATATGCCATAAGAATGTGTTTTTGTCGTTTATGACAGCGAAGTCGTTTTTTCCTAGTATATTAGGAAATAGTAAAAAAATCTGTAAATGTTATAAACAAATAAATAACAAATACAATCGCGTTTCGAATAGTGTAGATTTAATGTAAAACACATTACAAGATTAATATAAATGACCAACATTTAATTTAACATATGTTGTCTTATCATTTTTCAATGTGTACATGTACTTAAAAATACGAGTTTGGCAGATTTAAATCATGGTATTTGTTTCAGGAAGTTCGGCATGCCTTACAGTAGCAACTTAGTCATATAAAGTGCTCACTTCCTGGTCTAGTTTATGGACAGACGTATTTTATCTTTACCACATAGTCATTATACAATTTGTAGTGTTTTATATCGACATAAACACTCAAAATCAACGTATTAGTACAACACAGATAAAATCGTTCTGATTTTTTTCAAGATGACTTGTATACGGATCAATATAACAAAAATCAAACAGGATGGCTAATCGCACGATATAAAAGTGGGCATGGACAGGTTATATGTTTTATACCAGTTCTCCCATAGTTTGCATTCATTTGTTTTACACTGTCCATTGTAAATTATAAAGTTACCTCTCTTATGCACCTCATATTGGAACCATTATCTTAGAACATATTTCGTTCTCATTTCCGGTTTTGTCTTTGTGTAATATTCTATTTTATTATAGAACAAACACTTGCATTCAACATCTAATCGCTATGTAATGGTGGTAAGTTGTGAACTAAAGAAAACCATATGCATTCAGTAATGATCTTGCAAATTGCATTATCACTCAAGGATATACCTTAATACACGTGTAGTAGAACTAATAACCAAATAGTGATGATATGAACCTCTTGCACATTAAGTTATGTAAAGGGTTTTGTTTGGTTTAAGGTATTTTCCAAAGTGGTGAACGATGACATGTAGAGCTTTACGGCGATATATAGTGCTCTGTCTGAAACGTCTGTCTGTGAATCACCAGCTTCTAGGTGACCAGTAATTCGTTGAATAATATATGTACAATTTGTATCAGTAATTCGTAGACTAATATGTAAAATTCTCCCAATGTGTTCTGCACACGGGACTACTTTTCCACCAACCATTATGATGGTATGTTTGCAGCCATTATAACATGCATGTCATATGAAACACATGCCGACTTTCAACAATATGTCAATTATATCGTGGCTGTAAGTTTTATTGGTGAAGGAATACGTAGTACCCGCAGAAAACCACCGAGCTGTGGCAGGTCATTGACAAACTTTATCACATAATACTGTATCGAGTACACCTCGCCATGAACAGGGTTCTAACTTAGGCACTGATTACATAGTTAGTTGTAAATCTGACTACCATACGATCACGACCATGATGATCCCATGTTAGGTAAATGAAAATCAAACCGTCATACATGAATTATTTCTGCTATATGTTGCTATCTTGGTGACTCTAAGGTTTGTATTCTATTATTCTTCTTTATTTTAGTAATCAGAATCGTGTATGATGTTGTGTTTAAGGTGGTATATTTTGTTTATAGTTTGCTTAACTCAACCAATCAAATTTTAATGGTCACATAAGAAATATGTAATAGTCCCATGTTCTCTGTGCCAAAGATTGTCTTATATATGATCTTAGATTACCTTTGGTGCTATATGATGCCATATCAGAAATATGTATGATATATTAACTGTTCATTGAGTAGTCATTTTACGTCCATGGAATTTTCGTAGAAATCCAGTTGTTCAAAACACTATATAATCGGACTTGGTTACTATGTTAGTCTCTTACATCAATTTGACAAAATCTCAAATCAATCAGATGATGTTTGGGACATTAAGACTAGATTAACCCCGCCACGTTTATTGAAATGTCTTCATCAAGACAGGAAAGTGACCGGTCATGTAGTTTTGGTGTTAGAACTATTATCGATTCTGCCTCTTTCTACGATTTTGATATTTGATATCGGAACTGTTCAGACAGAGTTGTTTTTTGCTTGTTTTTCATTTTATTTGTCAAACAGATTCAATTATTTTTTTTGTAAATTCTAAGCAAACAATAGATAAATTTAAAATCATGTTTATTAAAAAATATGGTACATGCAGGCACACACACACTAAATAATAATGTAAACATAAATATGACTTTATCACTAAAATAAAATAAAGTTACAAAAAACCAATGTAAGATTCTACAATGCGAATTAATTTAGCACAATTCTGTTAGCTTAATTGAAAAAAAAAAACTAACACTAAGAAATATCACTAAGAAACGATATATAAACGCTGCAATTATAATTATATAAAAGAAATAAAATGAATTTAAAAAGAGATTAGATCTCAGATATTGGACGGCATCATTTGAAGATGGCTAATATCAAATACAAGCTAGCAGCTTGTAAAAAATAAATAAATAATCATATAGTTATTTAGGATATATTCCAACATGCTTAGATTGTAATATTAGGTTTTCATCCTGAGGAAAATAGCAACTAATTCGGACCATAAAAGTTCAATATGAATAATATATTTGACTACATCAATTTGATTTAGATAACACTAACCTTATGATAAATCAGGTATATGACATCATATTTTGTTTAATATTACAAAGGCACTGTTTTTCAAAGAGAATGTGATTTTCTAGTTATAGATACAGCGTGGTAATCTGTTAGTTTAAACAATTATTTTTTTTTTGCAAACAGAATAAGACACAAGTTACACAAACTGATGATTTGAGCGATGTTAATATATTAATATATAAAACCCTCTTACGAATAAAATGTCTGAAGAATATCTTGGCTGGTAATATTTGCTAATATTTCCATGAAATTTGTATTGCTTAATTTCATGTAGTGTGAAAAAACGAACACATACATATGATGTACTTGTAAAACAATTTATGTGCAGTTGTACAATAATAAGGTCAAGGTAGAGTCAACGTTGTCACTTTAAAACCAGGGAGCTTATTTGAAGAAACAGGAACTGCTTACCCTTCGCGAGCACATGGATTCACACTCGTGCAATTTTCTTTTTTTGTGAGGTCCATCTTACTCAACAAGTTTTGTTTAGTTTTGTTTATCTTCGTTCTGTTTCTTGTACTCAATGTTGACTGTGTCGCTGGATTATCCATTCTCGATTTTCTCGAACGCTTAAGTGAAACCAGCTAATTAGAAACAAACTATTAACAAATTAACGTACTTTTCGTACCTTCTTTTCTAATCGAGTTACACATTTTTCACATGTTAATTTTTCATATGATAAAAAACTCCAATAATTTGATGTATCGCCATGTAAATATAAAAAAGACTGAAAAGTGGAGTAATTCAAAGTATACTTTGAACGTTTAACATTAAATCATGAATATATTAATATGCAAACATGCCAATACGTTATAAATGTCCAAAAATAAATACCATTATGTACAAATCTAGTGAAATGTTATTGTTATATATCACAATGAAAATTAACTCCTCTGGCAAAGGAAGAAGTCATAAGTTGCTGCAAGAAAATTCTCATATATCTTTACTTTTTAGGCCACTCCAAATTGATTACATGTTCTTCGGATTTTTTCATTAAAAAAATGGAGCGGGCGAGCGAAATTTGATTAATTTTTTTTTTCTTTCTGGAAATCGAATTTTTGGAGGCGCTAAAACCTTGAACAAGCGAGCGACACTTTTTTAAAAAATTTTAAAATTATTTTCCCCGTCATTTTTGTATTTTTAAATGAGGATTCAAGATAATTTTATAAGCGGGCGACTTTCTTTTCTTTTAAATTGTTTAAAAATCATGAAACATGAAGAGGGAATGTTGAAGAAATGGTGAGGAAACATTTTTTGTCGAAATTTTCAATCTGAATTTTATGATGCGAGCGGGTCCGAAGAACAAGTATTTATTTTTGGGAGTGGCCTTATGGTATTCTTTAGTGATGTTATATTAAGGCAATACATTATTGTCCTGTACATAAGCTGGATTATCCTGCTCTTCGTCTTTCATTTTCGTCTTCTTCTTCTTTTTTTCTTTCGGCTTTTTGTCCGTTTTCTGTTCATCCAATGTATCGATTCCGGTTGTAAGGTGTCTACAAAATATGGCATTGTCAATCATGATTAAGTTATACAATGGTTTATGAGTATCCCAAGAACATCTATCTTCTTACAAACATATCACTTTGAACAAAAACTCTAAAAGTTCTGAAATCGCCCAAACATGTTATTCAGAACATTCATATATTCAAAACGGAATGGACAACTATGATATAAATAATTATTGGTTCCACTTCTAATACTGTATTTCCATCCAAGAATGATGGCATAAAGTAAACGACGAATGACGTCAAACTGGTATAGATGGTTAATTAAAACTATATTGTATTCTTATTTTTTCCAGAAATGGTATAATAATGTATCTGATGATTTACATGATTCAATGGAAATTTGATGGTCGCAAATATCCATTTACTTGTTCTGCTAATGCGTCTACAGTAGACCTTTTCTTAAACCGGTAAATCTTCATATACAATTCAGTCATCTTATAATTGCATTGCCTTGTGCAGAAACGATATTGTTCATCTCATTTTGTTTTAATTTTCAAGATATATTAAGCATTTCCATTCACAAAGAACACACACACCATGACCAACATGAACTACAACAAAACATGGGCAGCATAGTAGCAGGGTCAATGAATGCTGGAGTTAGTTGAGTATTTATTAGGAAGGTGAAATTTATTTGTAAAGACCACTATACTTACTATTAGGAAAGAAATATTAGCTGATACATCTAACTGAAGTTTAACCAATTTGTATTAAATA
>MJUT01039687.1:16048-66528 GCA_002080005.1 Gigantidas platifrons
GATATTTACTCATATTGTTTGGAACTTTATTTTTATATATAAAAGCAATTTCCAATCGAAGGTGCGAGTTTGTACAATCAAAGAGGCCTAAACTATGTTTCAAAACTTCTAATTGATTTTGATTTTTGGTGTTTTAACGCCACTTTCAACAATATTTCAGCTATATCATGGCGACCAGTTTTAGTGGTTGAGGAAGCCGGAGTACCCGATGAGAACCACCGACCATGGGCAAGCAACTGGTAAACTTTATCACTTGCGGCTGTGAGTCCAGTGCACCCTTTTTTGTACATTACAAAGCCGGGCGCGAACCCACCCCGTATTGGTGATAGGCTTGTATGGGTTGTTAGATCCAACGACCTAACTCATTGAGCCACCCGGCCACCGATAACTTCTAATATCAACTATAATTGTACTTGAAAGCACATAATTCAAGTTGGTAATATACCTCATGGTTATGAATTCGGATTGCTTGTCCGAAATAATTTACAAACATAAGGTGGATTACCGCTTAACTGCATGTGTTTCTTAGTATATCAGTGAAAAAAGTATGACAAGTGAATGTACTGTTGGCGGTCAACGGTGATAACTATAACAACATTGAATGAAGTAGAGTTTGCATATCTAGGTGAATTCTAAGGTCAATAACAGTGTAATAAATTGGGATAAAATATTCAATTTAGGAAATTTAGTCATTCCCCTACAACGTCACCTATCTCTGTTTCTGATTGGAAACATAGCAAATACAATCTTAGGATTATATACATGCATACTATTGAATACAATTATTACAACGCTTTTGTATACAATGGTTATTTGACTAAGTTTTGTGTAAAATATAGACAAAAACTCAAAACAGTTAGCATATATAGCATTACTACACTTACTCCTATTGAATACAATTAACTATAATAATTACCTTTGTGATCTGGATTTTTCTGATGCATCTGAAATAATGAAAACATTTCATATTACAAACGCACGTGTACAAATGTAATTCTTCATATTTACAGTAAAAGTGATGCAATATTAATATGTTACAGTACTTGGTCTAAATTGTATAATTATGTTCATTTACACATTAGCTTTATTTGTCAAAAAGTATATTGAACAGTTGTAAATCATGACTTCATGAAGGGTTGCAAACTTGGAGTAGGGTAAATTTCCCCATGGACATTTTGCAAAGTCGGGGAGATTTCAGAGTCAAGGGACAATCTGAATACATCAGAACAAAACTTTGGAACATAAAACCTAAGAACCAGAATAGCAAAAATACAACAACAGTTGGGAAGTGATGAAACGAACATCTTCTTAAACGAAAACACACACAAAATATCTGCATAACATATTGTTTACTGAACTTAAAACTCACAAAATTATTAATTCCGGATATATATAAACTTTGATGATAAACAATCATTGTAAAGCTTCAAATCTGTCATTGGTCCAAATATATATAAAAGTAATCATAGTTAGTCATGAAAGCAAATCTGAATTGGAGGAATGTTTAATAATGCATGTCAGCTCTAAGAAAAATGTGTGTCATTTAAGACATATACAACTGTATGTTAATGCAACCATTCAAAGCTTTATACGATATCCATGTCCAACTTATATTTTATAAATTAAAAGAAGAACACAAAGGCGATTTCATATCAAGTCTTCTGTACAATGGCTAAAATGTGAGCAAGTAAGGACGTGCTGTCAAAGTAAAGAAAGCATATTCATCGATCGACAACAAAAGCTCAATCATATATTATTTTATATTCATTTATGGATGGATGGGCATTCGCTTAAAAAATACGAGACATTATACGTTATCAGAATAGTTCTGTCGGATATGGACCTCTGACGCAAAGCAGAACCTGTTAATCGATGAGGAGCGATTCGAACGCTTAACATGTATAGCTGTCCGTCTGGAGTTCCTGTCCGAAAACTAGTTCGATAACATTCTTATGTGAACGTTCTTTTTTAATGCATAAGTCTTAATTAAGTGAAAAGCAGCAATATGTTTGATCGTGTTAGGAGGAGATATATTGGTTGTTTGCCTGAACTAAATACAGAGCATGCCTACCATTGTAATAGTCTGCTATATTTAGCTTTTGTAATAGGTGCAAAAAAGAAGAGGAAAAGAAGGAAAACAGACAATCGTTATGTATTTGCAACACCAATTCAGCCATTGATTCGTGAAAGACAGCTGCTGGTCAAGTGGGAAACGTCAGATAATACACATTCCCTGGTAGTATTCATCTTCGGTAACCCCCAGGTGATCTCATTCCGATTTCTCTCCACTCATCGTCTGTGGGTCAACTGACGGAGAAATCTTCGCTTCATTGGAAAAAGCCGATTAATACTAATGATCAAAATCATTGTTTGATATTGTTTATATATCTTTAGGTGAAAAAATTGTGATTTGATACAGACATGACTTATCAAAGTGTTTTAAAACGATCACATGACTACAATGATTTATATTTCAGTTGACCCATGAGTGATAACTGGAGAGTAATTGATGCGTGATCAATTGTGTGTTACCGACGATAAGTAGTACTTTACATCGACCGCTTTACCAGCATCACATTTTAAATTCTTTATTGTATGACGTATAGTTATCCAATGAAACATGCAATTGACTGCATCGAGTTAGTTAATACTATCCACGATTATGTACATTCCAATCAAAGTATACTATTGTATTTGTACTCTTAGACATATCGGAATCGAAATAAATTATGGAAGCCAGAATGTGTTTCGAGTTTTAACATGGATTGGCAGATATTAGTAAATTTTATCTCTCGCTTCTGACTCGGGATAAAATACTAATATCCGCCAATCCATAATAAAACTTCCAGCACATTCTGGCTTCCATGATTTATTTCTTATATAATCACTGATATTGTCATCTGTCATATATTGAATTGTCATGTTCATTGTTGCCATTCGAATAACTTTTGCCACGCTCTAAATCACTACTATTGAACTGTCTATTATTCGGTTCAACGCCGATATATATTTCCGCATTATGCATTTTTTTCACGGACACGGAACGTTCGTTCAGTAGGGGCAAATGAATCAAGGGAAATCATAGTCGCCGAAATCAGGTCGGTATTATTTCGACTCAGAGCGCCAATACGACTGGACGAGTAAATGCACCTCTACATAAGCGGGTTAGCCGTTACTGTCAATGTCTTTATTTTTGTGTGTGCCAATTTTCATGGGTTTTAATTATACAATTATACAAAATAATATTATTAAATATATGTCAGTTCCTAGAGTTAACTATGAGTTAAAAAAATGGGCAAGTCTATTGTTTTCGTTCCATCCGATAAATCATCTAACAATAGTGTTGCTTGAGTTAATATTAAATCCATATTTTAAGAGAAGAGATATTGTTCACTCAAAAACATTTAAAAATATACCCATTTTTCGATAAATTTATCAGCAATTAGCATGGTTAATCTACACAACACCTAAACGTCACATCCCCTAATATTACCCAAATTATCTCAGTTACACAAACAATCTTTCAATTTCGCTTTATACCAGACTGTAGGAAATGATCTACCCTCAACAGTTCTATTTTCCTAACAATCGCCTTAAATGCAACCAAACAACTTATTGTAAATGTTTGCAATATGGTCTATGAACACAATGTCGTTAACCATTTTTGCAGAATTTAAAATTAAATTAAAATAATAGACAAACGTCCTTCCCTTGATTTTACATTTGATTCCGTGGACAGTTAGAACTTTTCTATCTTGCATGCATGCCACTCTACCACATAAACTAATCAAAACAAGTTTTCCTATTTGATTAAATGGTCATTCCGTAAATTCGGCTGTATCGAATACAACTCATTGGACTTGCGATGGCATTATTTATGCTATCATGGTTTGCTAGACAACATTTTCTTTTATTTTGTTCGTTTGGGCAATAAAGTGTCTAATCCACTTGTTGGAATTCTTATGAGAACAAATTGAGCTCCTCTCATGGTTGATTTTTTTTTTATACTGCTATGAATCTCAGTTTGTGGCTAAACTCCAAAAATAGCCTTCTAAGAAACCATTGATTAACTTATTCAACAATAAATGTGTATATTTAGACGATATCTGAATCTTAATCTTTTTCAGCAGAGGTGAATTTGTGGAGGGTATTTTTTGTTATCATTTGTTAATATTGCATTGCCGTAAGAGATCGGTTTAAAACTGAGCCATCTGTTCCCCTGAATCCAATTACACATGGGTATGATGTACATTTTTTTGCTATGCCTCTTTTTGAGAAAAAATATGTCGCCAAATATTATAGATTGATTGATTGATTGATTGATTGGTGTTTATATTATAGAAAATATATCATTGATCTGATAAAAAATAGAAAGTTTAATAAGAATTATGGAAATAAATGTATTGATTTTTCACATCAAAACATCAAGCATTCTGTAAAAAATGTTTTCTAGCTTCTGGAGGACAACCACATCCCCACACCTAAAAGTGAAATGGCACACTCATTACGTTACACTGTATAATACCGTTCTCCTTAAAACATAATTATGGTTCCTTTCTACTTTTTCCAATCGGGAAATACTTGTCAAAACCAGAAGCGTCATTTTCCATTAAATGTGTACCATGATTACTCAAAACTGAGTGCCCTTTTTCTGTTGAACCTTGCACAATGTGATTACACATATTCGAATTAACCCCCAAAACATGTGTACTTTTCTTCAATAAAAAGGCACAAGTTGTCATTTGATATGATCTAATGTATCATATTTTGAAGACCAACAGTGAACATACCAGTTGTCTACGACATGCGGTTTTTATGTTTACGATGCATTTTCCCTGGTTATCCCATCGTACAGTGTTTCATGAATATTTATGTCACATCAAAACAGAAAATCAAACACTGTCATATATACCTACATAACAGTATTGATATCAGCTACAAAACTGATTTGCTTTCTTTCAAATTAATTATAAATTTTCTGACTTTGTACTATTTATTACAACCCATTTAAATGTTCGTGCTTAAATCCAATGTTTGTATTTAGTATATCAAAAGCTCCTCTACAACAACTGTAAAATTATTTTTGTCCGAAATAAATTATGTGAACAGAAATATGTTCATAACATTTTTGCAATATTTCATGGAACATATACAGTCCGACAAAAGTTAAGCACCACCTGACTTGTTTCAATAATATCTTTTCTAATAATGAACTTATTTCAAATCGGTTTCCTGTTTTCGTTTCCTGTACACACATACTTATTTAACTGTGAAACAGGTTATTGATCGATTTTTATTTATGTGTATATGACAGGGTGTGTGAAGTGCCACGTGTACTTTTCAACATTTGTGTTTGCAAACGAAAGCTGATTTGTTTTTGTGTAGAGTTTCATTTTCTACTGGGATGGTATGGTGCGGCAAAAATTAACCATACCATAAAGGTGGCAAGCTGTTGGAATGCATAACGGTGGTTTTAGCCATAGAAAGGTGGCAGACCACTTCAGGGTTAACAATTCCATTATTGTACGACTGATGCAGGGTTTTCGTCAAACGGGGAATGTTACTGACCGTCCACGTGCAGTTAGACCTCGCAAAACGACGCCGAGAGAGGACCGGCTCATATCCAGGCGGGCGCGGCAACGGCCGTTCAGTACAGCTGGTGCACTTCGTGGTAATTTAGCGTTTGGAGACCACATTAGCACACACACTGCAATCAGACGCCTCCACCATCAGGGAATGCGAGCGCGACGACCCATAAAACGTCCACAGTTGACATTACGTCATCGCCATGCTCGATTTGACTGGTCACATGATCATTTGTGGTGGACTATTCGCACATGGAGATGGGTCCACTGGTCTGATGAAAGTTTTTTTTGTTACGCCCTACAGACGGTCGTGCAAGGGTTTGGCGCAAAAGAAAAATTTCATTTCAGGACAACCACATTTTGGGCACAACTGCTTTTGGGGATGGGGGTGTAACTATCGGGGGTTGCTTTTCCTTTGAGTGTAAGTTGGACTTGTACGTTCTTGATGGTAATCTGACAGGCCAAATATACCGTGACAATGTGCTCGCACCACGCGTAGTCCTCCATTTCGACAATCATGCGTTGGCTGACGGGCCAATGTTCATGGACGACAACGCTAGGCCACATAGAACCCGAATTGTGCAACATTTTTTATAGCAAGAGGCTGTTCAGACAATTCCATGGCCTGCGATGTCGCCATACATGAACCCTATAGAGCATGTATGGGACTTTATTGGCCGAAAAATTAACCAACGCAATCCAAAATGTAAAAATATTGACGAATTAAGAACTGCTATCTTACAGGAGTGGCAACAGTTCCCCCAAGAACGGCTTAGGCGTCTTGTGCGAAGCATGACGAGGCGTGTTACAGAACTTCACAATAAACGCGGTGGAAGTACTCGTTATTGATTATTATGCCTTACACATACGCACAATAGATGCATTTAAAAGTTCTTAAAATCTGAAGACTGCATTTTAATGCAATGTTAAAAACTTCCATCAAAGACAAACTGGTTTTCCGTTTTTCCAGCGCCCGTTTTGAAACCCATATTTGCCACGTCATAGTCACGTCTTTAGAGCCCTTGGTGTAGTCTTTTGAGAAGTGTATGAAAAATGGTGATATCTATTTTATTGTTTTAACAGTATTGATATAAAAAAATATATCGATAAAAATATAGGGTTGTGCTTAACTTTTGTCGGAGTGTATATTTTATTTTTATTACCTAATAATGTAATCTTAGATATATTTTTTTTCAAAACTGAAAAAGGGAAATTTTATTATTTGTCGACTTCAAGAAATTACCACCCTCATCGATTTAAAATCCGTGTCAGTAACTGACTTGAGAAAATCAACTTTTCCAACGTCCGAATCTAATTTGTACCGTTATTTATATTCAGCATCAAAATATATAATACATGTAATATATCGGCACGGTGTTCACAAGGATATTACAGGGTAAAACGTAGACCCTGTAACCTTGACCTTTGACCTTGAAAATCAATAGGGTTCCAGTCTAACCTAATGACTAAGTTTGGTCAAAATCCATTAAAGGATGTTTAGTCGGGTTATAAATCTGAAAAAAGTCGCTTAATAACGAGTTAACAGGCATTTTAGAATGATTTATGGAAACATAGTTTTTTAACATAATTTGAGTATGCTGAATCCGAAAACCAATGTTTCCAGATCGAGAAATGATTTTTTGGGCAGTTAATTTGCATATAAAGATGGCCGCCAAAAATGTCATCATACAAATGTATAAATCGGGTATTTCTCTGTTCGTATTTCTATGTTACGATGTTATTTATATCATCAACTGACTGATACCGAATAATATCCTAACCAGCAATGTATGTGTGTACTTGGAACCAGTGACCGGGGATTCCGGAAGTGACGAACATATACTAAATTCGGAAGTCAACAGATAGTCATCAACCAGTGTGGAAGTTCCCAAAGCGGATCCATCCTGATCTGATGATATTGGTGATTGTTGACTCAAGCCTAGATACATATCCTTTAGGCATAACTAATATAAAGTGTGTTTCATTACAGTGGTGTCAGAAGTCGGCACGAAACCACTGTATGTTCAGTCTGACAGTTCGATTTTCTGACGTTTGTTGGCGCCATTTTCAAATATTATTTTTTTGTCATCGCGGTGATAATGTTCATTATCGCGATCCTGTATTAATGGCACGTTGATGTATCATTTACTTGTTATTATATTACCAATCTCATTGTCCACTGACCATTTAGTACATCTACACGACCATATTTGATTTATTTTTCACCCAGGCCTTTCCTTTCCCACTCCCCCTTTTTGTTTAATTATTTACAGGAAACCACAGACGGGAGCGATTGGGGGATTATTAAGCTAGTTTATTGTATAGCATACGGTAATATTTACAATTGTCAGTGAAAATGTACATGTACCCTTTTTGTAGGTAATTTTGTTTATGTACCTGAGACAGCTTTGTGCGTCAGATTTTCTAATGTCATTGCTTTTATCAGAAATTTACTTCAGTTACACTCGATAAAAATACCTTTATTATTTTGATTAAAATTTTCTGGGTACATTTTTTGAGATTGTCATTTGCTCATACATGTATTTTCATTGTCAACATATATGAGCATCTTACCTGTGTGTTGATTGATTATACCAATACTATTTATAGACCAATATTGTTAAATGGTTTAATACTGTTTATATGTATAGATGTCTTATACTATAAATTTTTGAGAAACTATAGTATGTTTCTAATTTACGACATTGATAGTCTGATAGATTTTTAAAAAACTATAGTCTGTTTCAAATTGTTTTACTGTACATTTGATAAATAGTTAAAGGTTAACTTTGAGTCAGATGTTCTGATTCAAGTACTTTGTCTATATAAATCAAATATTTTAGACAGATACTTTAGTTTAGACATATATTTTTATACATCAATCATAACTTTCTGAAGTTATAGAAACATCAGCTACAATGTCACAGCCAATAAACATCAACACAGCAACACTTGATGAATTGAAGACTATTACTGGTAAAAGTGATAAAAGAGCGAATAAAATCATAAAGAGAAGACAAGATAAAGGATCACCTCTTACACTTGAAGATCTCAAATTGATGACAGACATACCTAGCACAATATGGGATCCATTGATAGAAGCTGGAAGTATTTCACTGGAGCCACCAGAGATTAGTCAACCAACAGAAGCAAACCCTATGGAACAAGGTCAGAAGTTGACTAAGCTTATTGAGACTTTGCAAAAGGATGTAAATGACCTTAAGACAGAGAAAGCCAAAATGCAAAGTGATTTTGACCACAGGATGATAGAGATTAACGCAGATTTTTTTGTGAGAATGAAGAACAGAGAACATGAATTTGAACAACATCAATCAGTATTTGCTCATAAATACAAACAGGAAATGGAATCACTTATTAAGGAGTCACAAGAAAGAGAAGAAAAGCTACAACAAATCATAAAGAATCAAGAAGCTCAGATGAAACAGTTGAAAACACCAGGAACTGTCAATGTGGATGATAAAGCGACTCTTGAGAAGAGAGTTCAACATATTGTATCTAACAAAGAGAAAGAAGAATCAAAGACTACCAGTACGTCAACACTAGAAGTTATTCTAGGGAAGTATAATCTACAAGCAAAGCCATACATGTCGAAAGGAAACAAGTGGTCTAATGATGGTCCTTTGCCACCAAAGATGGGAACTTATGATGGTCATGGAGATTGGAGACCATATTTTGTCCAGTTTAATCATATAGCAAATCGGTACAAATGGACAACTCAAGACAGATTAGACAAACTGATAGAGTGCCTAAGAGACCGTGCACTGAATTGTTTTACATCAAAACCAAAGTCCATACAGGAAGATTACAGTGCTATATGTAAGAAAATGGATGAAATATTTGGACGCAAGGACCTGCCACAAGTGATTAGGAGACAATTACAAGATTTACGCCAAAAACCGGATGAGTCCCTGGATGAATATGCAGAGAGAGCACAAGATCTGGCAACTGATGGTTATCCTGGAACACCTGATGCCTTCATACAAATAGTGGCCACTGATGCTTTCCTAAAGGGATGTTCTGATAAACAGGCTGCCTTAACAACAATGGATAAAGACCCAGATACTTTAGATAAGGATTTAGAGTATGTCAAGAGTGCTGTAACTAATCAGAGAGTTATTCTTGGAGCTAAGAAAGCTGATGTTAAAAGAGTGACATTCCAAGACACTGACATGGACACATATAAGACAGATGAGGACAGCACACCAATAATAACCACTGTGAGAGCTATGTACAAGAAAAATACAAACGAAACACATGTGAGCAGGTTTGAAGAGAGACTAAAGAAAACAGAAGACGATGTTCAAGAAACCAAGAGTAACGTAAAGCAGATCTTAGAAACATTAAAAGGAGCCAACCAAGAAAGCAAATGGAGATCACAACAGAGGTCACCAAGTCCTAGACGAAGTCCAATAAGGACAGGTAGATGTTATTATTGTGGAGAAGAAGGGCATTACAGTGCAGAATGTAGCAGACCAAGAGTAAGATCACCACAAAGATTAAGTCCCCGATCAATGTCACCATCTCCTAATTATGACAGAAATTCTTTAAACTTCAAAGAGCAGAAGGCGTAGGCCGACCTTCTACCCATCCAAATCACACTGGAAGGCCACCACATATTGAAGATGAGAAACGGATATATGAACAGAAACGAAGTATACCGACAGAAGTTCGATTATTCCAAACTACAGTCATTGACAAAGAGGCAAATACATTGTACATTCCTGTACATGTGGAACAACAAAAAGTTTTGGCCGTAGTGGATACGGCTGCACAAGTATCTGGAATGAGTAGAATATTTTTTGAAAGACTGAAACCTAGACCGAAGTTGACCAACACTATTATACTAAAAGGAGCAGGATATTTTTCAGAAATGGAAGCTAGAGTTGCTGAGGAATTATTGTTTAGAATTGGCCAAATTAAAGTCAAATGGAACATGGTTGTAGCCGATTTAACAGATGACGTCATCTTGGGTATTGACTTCTTAGCACACAAGAAAGCTGTTATCAACCCGACAGATTACTCTGTAGAGATTAGAGGAGAGAAAATCCCATCAACTGTGATTTCAACTAGCCATGAGAAGACAGCGAAGATATACAGAGTGAAATTAGCAAAACGCACAGTTGTTCCACCTTTTTCTAATAAAATATCTGTAGCTGAATTCGATGAAACACCTGTCAACGACATTGTTCTTCAGCCGACACAGTTTATGAAGGGCATATTAGTACCAAACATGCTTTGTCAAGGAAGAAAACAAGTAGTCATAATGCTGAAAAATCCAAATGAAGAATATAAGACGTTGAAGTGTGGGTACTGTATTGGTATAGGGATTGAAGTAGATCAAACCATGGATGATAATGTAGAAGAAACAGAGGCTAAGGTATTCCAAGTGAATATATTAGGCACTCAACAGGAACGTTTCGATGAGAAGAAACACTTGGAGGAAGTGACAAAGCATCTACCAGTACACTTAAACGAACTTTATAGGAGATCGACAGTTAACTTAAACTTGCAACAGTCAATACAGTTGGCCAAATTACTCCAAAAGTTTGAAGACATATTTGCTACGAGTGACCTAGATATAGGACTATTTAATGGAGATATTAAGCACAGAATAGACACTCAAGACTCCCATCCAATAAGGCAGAGAATGAGAAGAACGCCTATTGGATTTGAAAAAGAAGAAGAGGAGCACCTTCAAGAGCTGTTACAAAAAGGCATCATTGAACCATCGTCTTCCGAGTGGGCATCTCCGCCAGTCCTCGTCCGTAAAAAAGACGGTAAACTGAGATACTCTATCGACTACAGGGAATTAAATAACGTTACAATTAAAGATGCCTTCCCAATTCCGAAGATCGAATCATGTCTGGATGCTCTTCGAGGCAGTGTATACATGTCAACTTTATATATGGCCTCTGGTTATTATCAGGTGAAGCTGAATGAGAAGGATAAACATAAGACGGTATTCGTTACAAAATACGGCCTGTTCCAGTATACTAAACTCCCATTTGGACTTTGTAACAGCACAGCAACAATCAGCAGAGTTATCCAGTTGGTGCTACAAGGGTTGTCATGGAAAGAATGCCTTGGATATCTTGACAACGTTATCGTTCTAGGTACATATTTTGAAAGCCACATACAGAGTCTTACCAAGGTATTTTCAAGATTCCAGAAATACAACTTGAAATTGAAACCCAGCAAGTGCCAACTTTTACAGACTGAAGTAAAATTTTTAGGGAAGATTGTTTGTAACAATGGAATATCAGTAAATCCTGACAGCATAGACGCAGTAAAGAAGTGGACACCTCCTAGAAGTAAAAGAGAAGTTGAGTTTTTCATAGGATTTACCAATTACCACAGAGATCACATAAAACACTTTGCAGAAATAGCAGAACCACTACATCAGCTTACAGGACCAAAAACAGACTTTGTTTGGCATGAGGAGCATCAAAGATCTTTCGACCAACTTAAGGAAGCTTTAATTAATGCCGTTATTCTTAATTTGCCAACATCTGATGATATTTTCATCTTAGATACGGACGCCTCAGATAAATCAATTGGGGCGGAATTAAGTCAAATACAGGATGGAATGGAAAAGACGATCAGCTATGCAAGCAAAGTCCTGACATCGAATCAACGAAAATACTGTACAACAAGGAAAGAGCTTTTATCCATTGTTTGCTTCACGCGACAGTTTCGCCATTATCTCCTTGGTAGAACCAATCAGAACCGATCACAATAGCCTTACTTGGTTGCTGAATTTTAAGAACATTGAGGGACAACTTTCAAGGTGGATTGAGGAACTATCGCAGTATAACATGATAATTCAGCATAGATCCGGAAAGAAGCACCTGAATGCTGATGGACTGTCTCGGATACCAGACGACTTAAAGACTTGCAATGACTATAGACCTGGTGTTGATTTAAAAAATCTGCCATGCGGAGGCTGTGATTTCTGCACAAGAGCAAGACAGCAATGGGAAACATTTGAAGATGATGTTGATTTTGTGATTCCACTGACAATTAGGAAACTTACACCGGCAAATAACGTAGATTTCTGAGGACACTCGTGGGCAACTCCTTATTCATCACAGGATTTACACGAAGAACAGATGAAGGACCCGGATTTGAAAATTTTGATGTCTCGGATAGAACAGATATGCACTCCCTCCAAGCAAGAACTACAACTCAATAACAATACAGTGAGACATTTTTGGATGTGCAATACTCAATTACAGTTACACAATAGAGTTTTGTATTACAAATGGGAAGACCCCGTAATACCCAGGCTACTTTTTATAGTTCCTAAACAGTTACAGAGTGAAGTCATGCACGGCTGCCATGATATAAGAATAGCTGGACACTTAGGTCAATACAAAACTCTTCAGAAGCTCAAGAAGACAGTTATATGGCATGGAATGACTAGAGACTGTGTATTATATGTTAAGTCATGTCCTGTTTGTAACAGAAACAAAAAAACCAACGCAGAAAGCAAGAGCAAAACTTGAACAATACCATGAAGGGGTTCCAATGGAAAGAGTCCATATGGATATTCTCGGACCTCTACCTGTCACCAGACAAGGGAACAAATACTTGTTAATGATAATAGACCAATTTACAAAATGGCTAGAATGTTTCCCTTTATCCACACAGACAGCAGACGTGGTTGCAAAGAACTTGGTTGATAACTTCTTTTCACGCTTTGGATGTCCCCTAGAACTTCACACTGATCAAGGAAAAAATATGGACGGAAATTTGGTGAATCAACTGTGTGAGTTACTACAAATTGCAACAACAAGAACAACACCTTACCATCCTTCATCCAATGGACAGATCGAACGGAACAATATAACACTATTACAGACAATCAGGTGTTATTTAGGAAACAAACAACATGATTGGGACGTTCATTTACAACAAATCGTCGCAGCCATTCGTGCCTCAAAAATGCACAGACCGGATTTACACCTAACCTTATGATGTTAGGGAGCGAGGTTTTTCAACCTTTGGATGTAATACTTGGAGTACCAGAAGTAAGCTCTAGAAGGAAAGAGGTTCCTCAGTATATCAAAGAGTTGGTTGAGACATTGAACAAAGCCCATAATATAGCCAGGGAAAATTTAAAAACAGAACAGGAAAGACAGAAGCAGTCATATGATATTTATAGCAACCACAAGTTTTACAACATCGGGGATGTTGTTTATAAATTGGATCAAGCAACAAAAGTAGGACAATCTTCAAAATTAAAATCTCCCTGGAAAGGTCCTTATATCATAATACAAGTTAAAACATCTGTACTGTACAAAGTGAAGGACAAGAAAGGAGAATATTGGATACACCATGATAGATTAAAGCTTTGCAATGATAGAGAATTGCCGGTTTGGATCAAGAGATTGATGAATAACATACTGGGACGAAATACTAGAGAAGATCAAAATACGGAATCGGAGACAGATAGTATAGATCCGTCGTCGTTATTCCATGAAAAAGATGATACTGTCAGGGTGAGGGCGTCAAATGTTCTGGTGTCTCATACTGACAGTGATCATGATAACCTGGGCGCGCCAGATGTTCTGGTGTCTCGGGATATACATGGAAATGACGATCCAGATGACCGTAATTTTGACGAGATAAACAGGCAAATAACAGATTTGCAGGATTTGTTGGGAGTTCCAACAGATTTGGATGAAACTCTGGTTTACGACATAGAAGATCGGGATAAAGCTGAGTCTACTTCACAGAATAAAGATAAAAGAGCAAGGAAAGGACCGGCCTATCTTGAGGATTATGTTCAAGAATAATATAAATTATATGTATAGAATGTCATGTAAATAAATTTGTATATACATATTTGTGTAACATATATGTTATTTAATTATTGTCATTAATTTCAGTATGGATGACGAACTTGTTTTGGACTACGGATCGCTTGAGGAAGAGATCCCGCTATCACGAATTCGGGGATCCACAATGGGACACAGTAAAGGAAGGAAATGTCCTGAATGCACAGGACGCTTCACCAATGTACGGCGACATGTTATAACGAGCCATCTTCCTTGGTATGCTGCACCATTAACTGCTTGTTGGGAATGTAAGCTGCAATTTGGTCAGACTTCACTCTTGGATGTCCACATCACAGAACGTCATAACAATAATGACGTTGGGAAGAAATTTGGGCCAGGAAAACATCAAGTTTGGGTTGAGTTAACCAATGGATTGTTAGCTGCCATATGCCAGAACCATCAATGCCAGTCACCTCAAGACCTATGCGCAATTGCTGAGTATCATATTAAGTTTGAGAAGAATTCAGAACCGATGTTTCAGGAGGAGGATCTAAGCGTGTACTTTCAACAGTTTGAATCAATACGAAGCTAAAGACATGAACGTTATGGTGCGGATTCCTTATATCATTTGGTCTTTGTTGCATTGGAGGATCCTGGCTCGATTGGTGTCCCTTACTAAGAACACAGAAAACCTTGTTTCACTGGAAGGTAGGGAACCTTTATGAAGCTGAAAATCCTGTCATTAAACTTGTGGACTCACACTTCCATCTCGATATGTACACTAAGAAGGTCGGAGACAATGTATTACCATCATTCAGTTGGACGTGGGGAAGAATCCAGTATCACATCAGCCAATTAATCGCTGACTACTGTTACCCTAGAAACTGGCCAACTAGTAGTGCAAGATCAAAAATCAGAAAAGACAACAGGTTAAGCTTAACATTCGGGATACATCTTAGAATAGTAGCGATGGAGAAAACATCAACTTTGGACAGTTGGATGGAACAACTGGGTCATATGTTGAACGTGACGAGAGTCGTTGCTGTTGGCGAATGTGGGTTAGATGGCACTGGTTTGAAGGAGAGAGACATCAAGAAACAGGAGAAATATTTCAAGAGACAGGTCGAATTGGCTGTAAAGAAACGTTTGCCAATAGTGATCCATTGTAGGGGAGCAAACGTACAGATGAAAGATGTTTGAATTGTTTGGCACACATTTTACCATCCAACTTCAAGATACATCGCCACTGTTTCAATGGAGAACCAGCTGCATACTTCAAATGGAAATCGGCTTTCCCCAACTGCAAATTTGGAATATCACCCTTCATTCTATTAGACGAAAATTATCCAAATTACAGATCCTTAGTATGTCATATGAAATTAGAAGATCTGATTGTTGAAACAGATGCACCCTACCTACACCCGTCCAGGAATGATTTTGGCAGCCCTCTACTCCTTCAGGATATAGTTACCAAACTTGCAAATATCTTTGCATGCAGTTTTGATGATGTTGCAGAAACGACCACTACAAACGCTCTGCAACTATACAACATTGGTGAATAGACTGGAACGCTATGTACACAACATTTTATCTGTTGTATATCGATATTTTTATGAAAAAGAGAGAAATGTTGTGTTCCTTGTGTTATATAATGGATATTTTACATATATGTATTTATAGAGGTGCATATGCATAGTATCCATCTATGCGTTATTCGATATATAGTGATATTCCCAGCTACTAGTACGTGTTTACTCCATTGATATAGATTTCTATAACAACAGTTATTATGGACAAATGGATAAGTTTCAAAATATTGGTTTATGTGGATAAATGAATAATTTAGAATTATTTCATATAGATGTTTATATTCTCATTAACTGCGTATTACATTCATTGGATATTCTTGAAACTGAGTATATATAAACATATATGATTCCAGTTCTTTGAAAAGGGGAGGAATGTTACGATGTTATTTATATCATCAACTGACTGATACCGAATAATATCCTAACCAGCAATGTATGTGTGTACTTGGAACCAGTGACCGGGGATTCAGGAAGTGACGAACATATACTAAATTCGGAAGTCAACAGATAGTCATCAACCAGTGTGGAAGTTCCCAAAGCGGCTCCATCCTGATCTGACGATATTGGTGATTGTTGACTCAAGCCTAGATACATATCCTTTAGGTATAACTAATATAAAGTGTGTTTCATTACAGTAGTAATATTTAATCGAAAGTTTGTAAATATAATACCCCGGTTGGATACTAATTAATTTTTATTACCATTTGTTGTAAAACATTTCTTTCCTGCATTAAGCGGACAGCTTTGCGATATCTGTCTCAAGCGGACAGATATACACATAAAGATGTTATTTCTGTTATTTCTGTTGCTCAAGCGCATAATAGTACCATATCCCATGAATTCTTATCAGATATATGCAGTTTGACCCTTTTGAGATCTTATTATTATATTCTGTTGTAATTATATTAGTTTCCGCTAACGACAGGTGCTTTTCAATTTAACAATTCACATGCATATATAATGTATTTGCTGGAATATATGAAAGAAACATTACATTAAGGAGCATAAAACATTCCTTTCATGTGTAAAAATTGATATTATTGTACGCTTAAAATATATTGGTACAGTAATCCTCAACTCTATACATTTCAAAAACGCGGGCCTGTCTGACAAATATATTTTGTATGTAATTTGCATAAAAGTATTTGTCGATCTTATTATATAATACTAAGCAAACAAACAAATTCCAATAAACGAAATAATACTAGTACATGAATGTAATCCACTATTACAAAGAATGTCCTTTAAAGTTTCAAATAAACGAATATTAAAGACCTATGAAGACTTTTGTATTATTTGTCAAGGATTAGGCAAAGGAGTTTTAGAGAAAAAACGATCAACATCTTTAATAACATTGAAGCAAAAGTCTGATCTCCGCAAGAAAGCAAGAGACATAGAAAACATGGAAGCTATAGAGAGAATAGACCAAATTGATTTAGAAGATGAACAAAGTGTAGTTTTTGCACACAGAAAATGTTATTCAGCTTTCACAAACTCAGAACATATTAGACGATTACAACAGAAAATTCCAACAGTTTCCTCTTCAGGTCCAAGTACATCAAGTCATGGACAAACTTTAGGAACGAAACCAAAACGAGGTATGCAAGTAGTCAATTGGTCGATTTGCGTGTTTTGTCAGACAGAGAAAACCAACAAGACACTTTTTTCTGTATCAACATTTAACGTTAGTGACGAAATCATTGAGAACAGCAAATATGATAACACGATGAGAACAAGATTAGCTGGAATCAGTGATCTAATTGCTGCTGAAGGGAAATACCACAAAGACTGTTTACAGTTGTTTAAGCGTAATACATCAAGAATATCCACCAAATGCAAACAAGATGACATAGCAATGGTATTTTTGTGTAGTGAAGTTAGACATTATGCAAAAAACCAGAAAATACTAAGGGTATCAGAGGTATTTGAGAGATACTGTGATTTAGCTAAAGATCACAACATTGTTGTTCCCCCCCTCATTTCTGTCTAGGAGGAAATCGTTTGCAGAAAAGATACAGAAGGAACTGGCTGATGTGTATTCCTTTGTTGCACCCCATCACATGAGTCCACAGGAAAGAGAGACTTTGTTGATTCCACACACATATTGTAACGTTGTAGTCAGTAACCAACATTATGAAATAGAAGACAGCTCTGAAGACACTTTTAAAGAAGCTATCCAAACATATACACTAGAAGATGGCCTTTTTATTCACTTAGTGCATGTGGCATTGCGATTAAGGTCGGATATACAAAGCACTGAAGGTCATGCAGGCTTGAATGTCTCTGAAAATGATGCAATCGATTGTATTCCAGATGCATTGTATATGTTCTTGAACATTATTTACGGAGGACAAGAGTTACTATAACATGATAATGAAGACATGGATAATCCAAAACAATTAAGTGTAGCACAGGATATCGTATATGGTGTTAGTGGCGGACAGAAGTGGACACCAAAGCACATTGGGTTAGGCAGTTCTTTACATCAAATTACACGGTAGAAGCACCTTGTGACATTATTTAACAAGGATGGACATTGCTTACCGTATCAGGATATTTTAAAAATCGACACAGCTCTTGCTGAATATTCTTTGTCATCTATAGACGAAAAGACTGGTAATTTCCTTCCACATAATTTAGCTCCTAAGAGATTTACGCATTTCACTGCCGATAATATCGATATAAACGACAATACTCTCGATGGAAAAAACACATTTCATGCTACCCAAGTAGCGGCATGGCAACGGGGGCCGGAAGACAAGTCAAGCTTTGAATCAATACACGCCAAGAAAAGCGACACGTCTCTGACAGTTCCTGTAGAAATCAATCAAAGAAAACCTGCAAACATTATTGAAGGGAAGTCAAAACCGGTTTTAGGAACCATGTTTCACTTGAAATGTTTAAAACTCCGGATAATGATAATGACTATGCAAGAAGTGCTCAGGCAACAGACATTGCTTTCCATCTAATGAGACAAGATACAGATAAACCAAAAACTTGGACAGCTTTCAATCAAGATTTTAGTAAGAATCAATCAGAAGTGACAACAGTTGCTTATTTACCTATTATTCAAAACCCAGCTCATGATCTTGATACACTGGATACTGTTGTCAATAGATGCCTACATATCTCGAGAGGATTAGGTCAATTTTATACAGTTATAACAGTCGATCAGGCGTTATACTTCAAACTCATGGATTTAAAATGGAGCAAGGAAGAATACCAGGAAAAGTTGATAATCAGGATGGGTGGACTGCACATAGCTATGGACTTCTTGAAAGCAATTGGTACTCATATGGAAGGTTCAGGTTTGGAACACATCTGGATTGAATCAGGTTTACTTGGACCTAATGCTACTTCAGAGGTATTTAGTGGAAAGCATTACAACAGAGGAATGAGGTCACATAAAATCACAGTCCATCCCATGTGGTTTATCCTTGCGCCGCAGATAATATCCCATATTGAGGTAAGTTACAATGAGTTGTATGATGAGATAAAGGTATTAATGGAATATGAAGATACAGATGGTCTCATTGATGCACTCAAAGGACATAGGTTCCGAAGATTACTGGACGAATTCATTGCCGAACACAGAGAACCGAATTTCAAATTCTGGTGGCAGTACGTTGACATGGTTTCAGTCCTTCTTATGTTTACAAGATCACTTCGAGAAGGCATATGGAGTTTGTACTTGTACTCCTTTAAATGCATGCTTCCATACTTCATGAGATACGACCACATCAACTATTAAAGATGGGAGACGATATATCTTTCAGAAATGAATCAGTTGCCAGATGAAATACTTGAAGAATTCGAAAATGGTAATTTCGTTGTAAAAAGAAGCAATTCGACGTGTAATCAAGTAGATCCTGACCAGAGCAAAGAATGGCTTAATGCCACAGGAAAAGTAGGAGGTGGAATAATAGGAATTACAAAATCAATACCGGCTCTTACCAGATGGACATTATCTTACAACCTTAGGTCTGAAATAACAGCTAAGACCAGAGAAATGTTTCATGTTAATCTTGATGATAAACTTTTTCACAAGGAGAGAACGAAAAGCCGGATAACTAAAGATATGGATACTGAGAAGAAGGTATTCGAGGAACTAGAAAGATTGCAAGTCTTTTCAGGACAAGAAAATGACGTTCTGCAAAATCCAGCAACAAAAGACCTTGCTACTGACGTCATTGCGAATTCGTTGTTAAATGCCAAAACATATGGACAGGAACAGCTTGAGAAATTTGTAAGGACCGACTGATTGATAAAACAGTTGCTTTACGAGACAAGATTAAAAAGAATAAGGCATATACATTTGCATCTTTGTATAGTCTGGAACAGACAACAAAACTTTCTGAAAAGACAAGCATTATTAAGGTGGATCGTAATGTTCTAAAGCGAATAATAACCGCATATGATGCAGGACGAGAGGTGAACATGGAGGAAATATTACAACACGAATTGATGCCTGTACCGGTGGCAATAGCCGAAACTAATGGATCCATTAGTTCAGGAAATAAATCGAATTTAGCAGATGCCTTGACAAAAAATATCACTTGCCCAGAAACGATAGATATCACAAGCAAAGAATCAGCAAGTATCATAATAGATGGACAGGCACTTGTTGTAGCAATAGGTAAACCTGACAATGCAAAAACCTTTGGAGACCTGGCAGATGTCTTTGTTAGAACTGTTTTGAAAAGGTGGAACAGTTTGCATGGATAGATGTAGTTTTTGACCAATACAGATATATTTCTATGAAGGCAAAGACAAGAGAATAGAGAACGATAACAATCAAACCTATTCGACGAAAGATAGAACAAAGGGACGTACCACTGCCTGCTAGTTGGAATAATTTTATTTCACTGTGTGATAACAAGGCAGACCTTGCAAGATTTCTGTCAATTCAACTGACCCTCCAGTGTCCTACAGATCAGATTGTCGTTACCACAGGAGGCTACGATGGTGAAGAGGGAGTGGGAAGTAACATTGTTGGCTTTGATGTTGAAGGATTTTCCGCGTTTCACGAGGAAGAAGATACAAGATTGGTGCTGCATGGTATCCACTGCAATATAAATAGGAGCATGTCGGATATTGTCATAGTTAGTAGAGATACCGACGTATTAGTTTTATTGGTGGCTCATTTCAAAGATTTACAATGTAAAGTGTGGATAATGTCCGGTACATCAACATATCAGAAATATATACCAGTTCATGAAATTCACAACAGTTTACCTGATGGATCTGACAGGGCTCTTTTACTATTCCACGCATTAACAGGTTGCGACACTACTTCGTATCTGTATGGGCATTCCAAAACGGCAGCTTTGAAAATATTCGTCACTGATTTCAAGCTTATTGAAGACGTAGGGGAGGGACAACTTACATCAGAACAATCAGACAAGGCAGAACAAATCATCTGTACAATTTATGGACAAGATTCTAACAAAACCAATGAAGCAAGATTTGTTATGTACCATAGATGTAATATACGAGAAATGCTACCACCAACATCAGACGCTATCCGTTTACATATCGCAAGAGCCCACTATCAATCACTTGTATGGAAACAGGCAAACGTAACAGATCCCGTTTTACCCGAACCACAACAGTCTGGTTGGAAATTGGAAAGAAATACTTTGGTACCAGTGTTGATGACCAAAAGTCCCATACCTGTAGCATGCATTGAGATGATAAAATGTTCATGTAAAACTGGGTGCCGTTCACTGAGGTGTAAATACATGAAATCTGGACTACCATGCACCAGAACGTGTAGTTGTGACAATGATAGTGATGTGCTTTGTATAAATATAATTTAGACAATGTAATCACGTATTAACTTAGAAAAAATAATATTTGTATTTCATAGTAATTTTTAATAAAAACGGATAGTTTGACGATGTTCACTACGGACAGGTATACCATCAGTATTTGAAAGGCGTTATAATTTCAATTAGGGAAATTTAATCCAAACTATATACCTATAAAATTTATCTGAGAGGCACAATATATGTCCGAAATAAACACGAATGAAGGCATATATTTAATGAATAAATGACCGCTATATTCAGGTGACCACATACAACAGGTTATTTTATTTGGCATTAAGTGCTTATTATAATATTGATGGTTTGTTTTCAATATTTAGTATGTCATGGTTACTGATAAGTTGATTTTTTGGCTTGAAATAAACAAAATCCTAGTTTTTATTAGTTTTTGGCGGCCATCTTGAAAATATGCAAATTGCAGTATGATGACGTCATTTCCTGAGCTGGAAACATTGGTTTTCAGAATCAGCATACCCGAATTATGTTAAAAGCATATGTTTCCATAAATCACTCTAAAATGCCTGTACCTTTACTCTTTATCGAAATCGTGACTTGTCTAGTTGATTCTAGAGTGTTCACAAGGCTGTTATAGGGTAAAACTCTGACCCTGTGACCTTGATCTTTAACCTATAACCTTGAAAATCAATCAGGTTCCAGACTCTTCTAAGGACTAAGTATGTACCAGGTTTGGTGAAAATCTATTGAAAGATGTGGATTCTAGAGTGTTCACAAGGATGTTACATGGTAAAACTTTGACCCTGTGAGCTTGATCTTTGACCTATGAATTTGAAAATCAATATGGTTCCCGATTTTCTTATGGACTAAGTATGCACCAAGATTGGTTAAAATCCAATGAAGAATGTTGATTCTAGAGTGTTCACAAGGATGTTACAGGGTAAAAATTAGACCCTGTGACCTTGACCTTTGACCTATGACCTTGAAACTCTACAGGGTTCCAGATTCCCTTAAGGACTAAGTATGTACGACGTTTGGTTAAAATCCATTGAAGGATGTTGATTCTGTAGTGTTCACAAATATGTTACGGAATGACGGGCGGACGACGGACGGAAGGAAGGAAGGACGGATGGACGGACAGACGGACGGTAGCGTTACTATATCCCTTCTCAATTTCGTTGGCGAGGGGATAGAAACAAAGAGAGTGTAATCGTCCCGACAGCCAGCTGATTCAATCGAATAACCGCCCCAATCTTGAGAACCCGAGGACAGACAATGCTACCTAATCCATTGTGGTACTACTTTCAGGATGTATGTGAACGAAATCTGTTCCTATATATTATGAATCTACAATATGCCACAAAATTGTTCTGGTTCGGTCGAGTGTATCTGATGATTCTGATTATAGGGACCGATTGTTTTAGCCAAAATACCATCTTGACTCTTGGAGTTGATCAATGCACAACAGTAGAAAATCAATGTCTTTGGCCCAATTTTCCATTCCACGACATAAAAACAACTGTTTGAAAGAAAAAAGTATCAA
This sequence comes from Gigantidas platifrons, assembly GCA_002080005.1. Classification (NCBI taxonomy): domain Eukaryota; kingdom Metazoa; phylum Mollusca; class Bivalvia; order Mytilida; family Modiolidae; genus Gigantidas; species Gigantidas platifrons. The sequence continues at coordinate 39,350 of MJUT01039687.1, forward strand.
GACATCACCCTAATTTAGGCGGAAGGTTTTAATAGCAATGTACAAAATACAACATTAAGAAATTTTCAACATTTCAAGATTTGTTTTTGTATATAATTTCTATTGTTGCTACACACATGAATATACTACTGTTGTCTAAGCTATATGTGATCTTGAAATCTATTGTACATACCCCAAATGTACCAGAAATACATGTACGTAGTAGTAATGTCATGAAGTTCTAAATGGGCATTTCTTTTTCATATGCGTTTCACCATGTATAAGACCATAGATGGGCATAACATTACTTAACTGGATATCACTTTGATTTGACTTGTAGACATATGCGTAAAGGTTATACAGCTATAATCTGTAAAATAATTTAGATATTCAAAGCGACCAATTTAATGAGTATATTCGAGTGTTATGTTAATTGCTTAAAACAATGAAAATACGTACAGGTTGTAATCATAACTGAATCTGAAGTTGATCCACCGTAAGTACAAGTCCAGCTACCAATATCCCTTGTTTCGTTACATGACGTAATCACCATTTCAGTTATAGTTGTTCCTTGTTCTGTTGGTGGTTCATAACCATTAATTTCTGTACCACAACTACCAACTCCAATGCATCCACCCGGGTTATCATTACGTAGTTTGAACAATATTGCTTTACTTAAGTCGTCTGTTACACATCTCAATGTCAACGACTGTTCTGTACCAAGGAGTGTGCTATGAGAGAAATTTTGCGATGCTGTAAAGAAACATATCATATTGTAATTTCATTTCGAAAAGAAAGTTAGCTTAAGGTGGTACCAAACACTACAGGGAGATAACTCTTTAAAATCAGTTGAACGTTTTGATCATATGATGTTGGTATGCAGATTTCAAGCATCTCGGTGTTCAAAACCACAGAGAGAAAAGCTGATATATGGGTAGTGAATTTATAGCTCTGAGTCTGTTAGTTGGAATTTGTTAAAATTTTTATATTTATTACAGTGGATATATTCAAACACACTGCCAAAAAAAAACAAAAAAATTAAACGAGCAGATACAATTTTACCTGAAGTGTATGGTACCACCTTAAACAATATTTATTGGAGAAAAACATAAATAATACACATTATCTAACATTATGTAAGTTTTCCTTTGAAATTAACGAAAGTAACCTGTCTGATACAAGGTGTCTGATACACGATGTTGTATCACCACACTGTGGTGATAAAAGAATGGCGCGACGTTGCCGAACTCCTTTGCCATGACGTCATTTCATTGGAATCCGGCGAAAAACACATCAATGTAGGCAACGTAAAGACATAGTATCAATATTCCCGGCAACTGTAAGGTCAACATTTCTTTTTTAAAAGCGCTGTCGGATTGTACAGTGACAATGAAAGTGATTGAACAGTAATTCGACATTGGTGAAAGAACGTCAACAAATAACGTGATGTCATTCACAAAAAGTAGTCTTTCTGCAAGTATTGTAAAAAGGGTTGTAAATATTAATTCGATCCTTGTTATTTGTTTAAAATTTGTTTTTATTGAAATGTTAGATAAACTTATTACATAAATAGTGTGTTGGTACAAGATTATGTATCAGGTCTTGCATGTTGCGTGAACTAACCGCATCACAACTCGTCGCTACAGGCTCGACCTGATACATAGTCTTGTACCACCACAATATATATGTAATGGATATTTATACAATGATTACAGAATGTGGATTCGGAAACAAGATGAAAGCTTATGTATCGTGCATACTAAATTTTATATCCACGTTATTATTAATCAGGTTCAGATAATGGTATAAAATACTACAATACTATAGTAATGTTACCCCCGATAATTTAACAGATGGTTAAATTGCATGAAATGTTTATTGGTAAATTTATATACAATCGTGTATCTGTCATTGCGATATTTGTTCCACACTTTAGTCATGCAGATGTCGACTAATACTCTTAGTTTAGTATGTTCATGGAATGACTTGTTTACCTGAAGCTTATATAATTATAATGTTTCATTTGATTGAAGTGTAAATTTCATTTGAATGTGCATTTGTCCATTTTCGTCTCGGTAGACTTAGGAACCATAATGCACGATGTGTATTCTGAATGTGTGTGTACTACGTCATCATTACTTTTGCTTTAAATAGCAAGCCATGTGCACTGCGTAGGGTTTTCGATCACAGGCTTCAAGCAACTCATATACATTTTGTACCAGCATGATAATCTAAAAATATGTTGCACTGATAAAATTGCCCATCAACAATGTTGATCATTAATAGAAAAATGGTATTGGCGATTTATTGACCATATGTACATATTTTAACTTACCGAGAAGTGATTACCGTCAGTATATAAAAGCAACCATGACACCTCTTCATGTGAGCTGAATAAATAATGTATCTGCCCCTTCCTAACCTCTATCCCTTTTGGTTTTTTTTTTTAATATCAGATCAACTGCAATACAATGCTTACAATTTGTATAGTGTTATCAATTTTTTCTTTATATTCCCATCCCATGTTACATTTTCTTTTCATAAATAACATATTTTATTTATATTTTTTTTTTGGGGGAGGGATATAAGTTAATGCGTTATATAATTAACCAAGGATTAAATAACTGTCACTTTTAGCTCGTTATGCATACATTGTTGTTTTCAATGCTGTCGTACTTTCCCGTGTTTTTCGCGGACAGTGGTTGATGTGTTGACAAGGGTAGAATCGGTAATTATTTTCGTTAGTGCAATTGAATGCTTGACATGAAGGCATATTTATTTTGTAAATATTCAAAGATAATATACGACGTTATATTAAGATTTACATAATTTTTAACGATAAAATTGCAAGTGATGATGATATGCAATACGAACTTTGTGACATCACAAATATTTCAGAATAGCATTAATTCCAATTATAATCCGAAAATGGATTATGCCTTTGATCTCCGCACATTGAAGAGTTATAAAATGGCGCTTCCCATTAATTGAGGCAACATGCAACTTCAATCACCACATTCTACCTTACGGTAAACTATTCTTAGCTATTATTAACACAAATGTCTTTTAATTACTGCCATACAATTATTATGCTAACGTGTTAAGATCATGACGTTTTCAACCATTTATCGACGTTGACGGTTTGTAATTTGTCGTCTTCCGGTGACGTAGTTTAGAACGAATTATGATATCATTAACACAAGCTGGTTGCTAATTTATATTACGATTTTGTGAGCATTTTACTTGTTTATATAGCTAGATTCAAAATGCCATCAAATTGGAAAATATCAGTAATTTAATTGCATCACCGTTTGGTTATCCATGTAAGAAAACAACTGCAAACATGAAGGTTAGTGGATTTTGTTATTGCAGGCATTTCCAATACTGACTTCAACTTCAAAATATAAGTTGGATTTATCATACTAGAATCGAAATAATTCATTGAAGTCATAGTTTGTATAATGCTTTAATACGGGTAACATTATTTTCGTTGCATTTTATACATCGCTGTCGCTCAGGATAAACTATTTATGAAATTGATGTTACCCATGCTAAAACTGGATACAAACTATGACTTCTATGAACTATTTCTTTAACGTTTTTGACAAATCGTTTCTATATTTGAATCGAAAATATACTCTGGCAACAAACATATGACGTAATGTCTTTAATATGACATCATGCCTTTACTATTGACTTTTACACGGTAAATATAGCATACATTTCGCGGATTTAGGTGCATGTTTGTTCAAGACCAATCAAGTCATTATCATAATCGAAACAAATTATCTATTAATACCTACAGTTTGTAATGATGGTTTTATTCAGATTTGTACGGTGACTGATTAAGGCCATGCGAGAAAAACAATTATTTTGTTCCCTCAATATAATATCTTGTTCCCACAACTTATTATTTTGTTCTCACAAGAAAGATATTTTGTTCCCACAGCATACTATTTTGTTCCCACAACATATTATCTTGTTCCCTCAATGTATTATTTTGTTCCTTGAACATATCATATTATTCCCTCAATATATTATTATTAATATTAATTAATTATCCCCCTCAGCTCATAAGGCCAGATTCCAAATGTCCTGAGATAGTAAAATACTTATTAATTATCCCCATCAGGAGATGCCACCTATCATATGAGGTCATATTTCAAATGCACTGAAATGGGTGGCCTCTGGACTCATTCGCTGTCATATACATGTAATATAGTAGTATCGTTCATGGAGCAAATGTGTAATTTGCCGCGAAACAACCGATTGTATGTATTTACCGGTACCATGTTATTGCTTGTAACGAATGTAGTATTTTCAATGCATTTGTAATTGATTGTTCCTCATTAATCGTGTTTGCATAGCACTTGCATTGTGAAGTTGACAGAAATGATTACATGGGATATTTTAAATAGTAGTTAATATTTTCACTTAATATATTTAACTCAAAGTTGCATATGTCACAAATATTATCAACAGGATCAATGACATAGTTCTATCTCTGACATAATCTTTGAATTGTTGAGGCTTTAGGTGGTACATATTTTGCTCAGGAGCTTTACACTGGTGGTATCGGCGGTGGACTGAATCTGATGCGTTTTTCATATTATTCAAGAGGATGGGCACTTAATCAAGCTATGTAACCATACGTTAGTAATTGCTAAGCGTCTAGGCGAGCGAAGCTTGAATTTGATGGGAGGTTGTATAACCAAATTAGGCTTTAAAATAGTCTTACAATTCAGGTATCATAATATATTTGAATATACCACTCTGCTAGGTGCTCTATAGCGGCTGCCTTCTGTGATAATCCACGGTGATCCTATGTCTAAGTTGCAATAATGTATACAGTGTTAATCGATTGATGGCATATACTTTACGTCCATGTAAGAAATTATCCTTACCTGTGATCTTAAATACAAATGCTGCCATAAAATAAATTTGTCTATTCATTGTCAAGGCAATACTGAAAAGAAAACAAAATAATTTCAGCTTTGTATATACTAAAGTATAATTATACAAAGTTTTTTAACCTAAGTATTTGGGAGTGTGGCTTTATGAAACAATGCAAACAAGATACGTTGTGAAAAAGGATTGTTGACTCTGATAATATGCTTTGTCCATCACAACCATGAGATGCATGCGGTGGGTGACAAACCAGGCGCATTTCAGCAATGTAATGATGCAATACATGAAAGAAAAACTAAAAGCTAAGATGCCAATTCTGTTCTCCTATATAAATAATAATGGAAATATACCTTTAGGACATTCCGAGAGAGCAACATAAATTTCTGAGACAATAACAGTTATGAGGGGGACAAAGAACTATAAGATATTCCCTCCTAGGCGGCCTTGAAAAGGAAGGACTATTGCTTGATAAAAACAATATCCGGAAAACTATGGATTGAGGTAGATAAAAGAAAATGATGTTGAATTATTTCAGAGGAAAATTTAAACAGAGAACAGATTTAAGCAAGTCTATCTCTGACATATTTGATCTGCTTACCAGTGACAATCAAAGCGTGATATCAACTGGGTGTACGTTGAAACTTTCGTTGTATGCTTTCGCCGAACCAGTGTAGTTATAATTGCTTATACAACGACATATGCAAGACTGACAGTGTATAGTTAACTAAAACTAGAGGCTCAGTGCGCTGAGCCTGTCATGCTGTTCTGAGGAAACATTATACAGAACCTTCCATAGGTACATCCTACAAAATTTCAATTAACTTGGCCAAATGGTTTTATACAGAATATTTGTTAATTGGCCAATCACAAACAAGAACTGCCTATGGCAGACATATTAGTAATAACATCGGCACGAAATATGGAATTTTTGCACAGGTACTACCACACATTATTCCTATTATGTAACAATTCATTGTCCCTCCTAGTTTCAGAGGAGAAGAGTTCACCTAATCAGAAGGACGAATTATCCATGGCGAATATGTGTTTGCCCAATCGGAATGAAATCAGGAAAACGTATAGATAACCTTCCATGGATGCGTCTTGAAAAAAAAATGCTTTATTTGGTTAAGCGGCCTCAGGGGAGAATTTCAGAAAAAAAATTGCCTTCACACTCCGACGAACATCCTTGTAAAAATTAAAATACATATTATTTTCTTTTGATACAGAAATATATCATTAAAACAAAGCCATTTTCACCATAATTTTGTTTATTAATTAGCTTTCTCGCAATTTCACCTTTGTACTCATGAGTTCAGACTCTTGTTCAAATTTGTTTCACTTATTTCTCTATTTATCATTTTCTGATTATCATATATTGAATCACACATTTTTCAGTACTGTGGCATATTACTTTAGATTAATTGAAATGTAATAAATCAGTATTTAATATATGTAGGTATGTATTTAATTATTACAAACGCAGTCCCGCTGTTTCTGGATTCAATTTGTTCAATGTTATTTGAATATGTGTATCAAATACAAATAATATTAAATATGTAAAATACCCCCATCCTCACCATAAACATTTATTGGCCGTTTCTTTCCTGATATAGAAGTTGAAATCCAATTTTTACACTTCTAAAGACAAATTCTAAAAGAAAAAAAGATTAAATAAATTACATCTCGTGCAGTTAACTTCTAAGTATTTGAACACAACTGCTGTTTATAATAAGGAAGTAATTCATTTGACATGAGGAAGATAATCGAAGCGACGCGTATATAACAAACAGAGTGCGCGCCCTTTATTTAAAAAAAAATGTTATTACTAGTGTTGCAGAATATTTTTTTCACAAGAAAATGACACTTGATGGTAAATCGGTTATATTCTAGCTTAGTATAAACATATGTTATTTGCAAATAAACATGCAAAATGTGCAAGTGTAAGTGATGTTGAACCACGAGTCAATAGATCGAGATCATATATACAGGTTTCAGGTAACCATATTCAATTAATAGTAACTGAGTGAGTGATTGTTGTTTAACGCCAGCTCAGCAATATTTCAGCTATATCGTGACGAGAACAAGTATCTTTTTCATGAGATGATGATGAGGTCTACTTTGTACTAGACCAACACGCTTCGATGGATTTTAATAGTTCACTGAAACAACAGTCCGCGGATATGTCTACATGTTGCCCCACTCTAGTTTGGAATACATTACGGTTTATTTCCTTACCTTTAGTCGAAAGCATGCTTAATTAAATGCAGTGGTGTTGAGGAGGTGCATAGAGCATCAGAGTAACACACAAAATCGCATCAAACTTTGATTATTGACAAAGATGGTTAATAACCAATAGGGTGTTTCCTTACCCAAAACAATCCTACCATGTTTGCACAGTATCTGCCAATCTGTTCAAAGTTATCGCACGGAAACGAAAAAGTGATGAAAATTTATTTTGACAACCTGTGATCTTTGACGTCGATGGTTCAAAATCAATAGGGTTCTTACGTACCATAAGGGATATAAGCTGACCAAGTTTAGTTAGTATCCATCTATCACTTAAAGAGTTGTCATCCTGAAACCAAATTGTTGACACCGCACGCCAAACCAATAGATAAGTTCAACACGGCTAATAATAAGTTCGTATCCTCTTACATGATGTAAAAACATTAAGTTGGGTATAGTCCCTTTGAAGTTTATTAAAAATAATTCTTAAAATTCGGATATTGATATAAAGGTTACTTTATTTATTTGAAACAAAGAAACACCTAATGGAGTACTGGTGATCAAACGAAAGTCTATTCTTATTTGAATAGTATGTAATGCAATGCAAATCATTAGCTGTTAATGTCGTGTTCTTGCCACCAACTAGCAAACATTATATTCTGACTAGTATTTCATCATTGCACTTGTGAGAAACGTTGACAATAATGAGTGGAAAATTAATATTCCATGTAGAAGTTTATACAGCACCAAAACCGCATCTTTTCACCAATAGCTGATTTTTAAAGACGATTTTCTGTTGATTTATAGACTTCAGACGGAATATAGATAAGCATAAAACATGATACATAGACTTAATGGCAGACACTTTAACGGTGCTTACTGAAAAATGTCAAATTATGCTTAGGGTTGGGCAATTAAAAAGGGCAGGTAGGGAATAGGAAACATACATATATTTTATCGTGGCATCACCAGACATCAGGTCCGACACGAATGCTTAGCCTATTGGTTTGAGGAGTAGTCTGTTGATCGGATCCAACGATTCCAGCAATTGTGGGGTACACATACATTCTTAGGCGAGTCATATTCATAGTTAACTTTCTAACTCCTACAATCTTTACTCCTTTTTACTTATGTTGTTAAGATGTAAGGAGACGTATTTGTTATCTCTGTGTTGAATATTATCTGTCAACAATATTTTGCATGAAAATTATGCACCTGACAGAACATTCCCACCACATTTTAAGGCCTCAGGCAGATAGTTCCCTTTGATTTTTACCGTAAAGAGAATATGTTCACTTTTTGAACCACATAAGGATATTTATGTCTTTTACACATGGGATTCACTATTGTGCATGCAAAATATTAATTGCGAACACCATTGACGGGCGTCGCAAATCTAATTAATTTGCTGTTAATTAAATTCTACTTCTACTTCTACTATATAAGAGGCCGCCTTCAACTAAATGAAGATTACGCCAGTTACGTTAGGTACTGCGCTTAAGGCGCTATTATTAACAATTTTAATTTAGAAAATGAAATTTAATGAGTATTTATTTTTACTTTTGATATTAAGATAAAGTATATACATGAGTTATTGATGTACTAGTTAATGAGTGATTTGAATGACTCACCAGAGTCACTCTTCACAGTGTTCAGGAGGAGAATGTTCCAGTTTTGTATTGTTCGTGGAAAGATATATGCAACTGACAACAACACAAATTGGGAGTTATCAAGTACGATGCACATTTTACCTGTCTAGTATATTTTCATCTTTTGCCGATCGACAGTGCAGAGGAGATGTGGCTAGAAAAAAAAGTTCGTAAATTTAGTAGTATAGATTCCGAGCAAACCAGTCTATACTCTTTCTCCTTAATGATGCATGCTTATTGGGGCAGTAACAAATACCAATTATAGTCTTTGCTTTGAGGCGATCGGAGCTCGAACCCACGATATACCGCACTCAGGTGAGTACGCTAACCATCACACTATCGATGCGGTTATATAAGTAATCCTAATACCAGTATATAAATTACAATTAATCATAATTTAAAACGGAAGCTGATCACCTAATTTGTATCAGTTTTCTAGGTCAATCAAAACGTAGATATCAATTTAGTACGCATGACGCGTTTCTGGAATAATCTTCATGAAGGTTGAAAGATTGGAAAGCCCAAAAATTTTTATTGTTTTGGGAGCAAGTCAACTAAAGGGCCTAAACAGGATAGCAAAAATCGGCTAAGGGCATCTATGCCTGAGGTAGGAGAACCTTTATTTTAATATTAACTAGAACTGTCCGCATAGCGGGACTAATACCCCCCGCTTCACTCTGATGATTAATCACATTCAACAAAAATAAAAACGTCGTAGCATAAAAACTGTAAGAGGAGTTGCACGGACAAACCATGTACCCTTTCAGCCAAATTCACAAATAAAAAAAAAAAACTATGTTCAACAATCTATATTTTTTTTGGGTAAAATTCATGAAAATCAAAATCCTTACTTACAACATGCACATCTTTGATATGAGTACAAATGTTCTGCAATATAAAAACTTCCTAACTTACAAACTGTAGGAGGAGTTGTGCAGACGAACCATGTACCCTTTTGCCATATTCACACAAAATGGCTCAGTTCAACAATCTATATTTTTAGTAAAGATGCACAAAAATCAAAATCCTTACCACATGCACATTTTTGATATATGTACAAACAATCTACAATATAAAAACTTCCTAGCGCAAAAACTATAGGAGGAGTTGCGCAGACAAACCATGTACCCTTTTAGCCAAATTCACCAAAAAAAGACTAAGTTCAGCAATCGATATTTTTGGCAATAATTCATGAAAATCAAAATCCTTACCACATGCACATCTTTGATGTATGCACACACGATCCGCAATATAAAAACTTCCTAGCAGAAAAACTGTAGGAGGAGTTGCGCAGACAAACCATGTACCCTCTATGCGGACAGACAGACGGACAGACAAACAGACGGACAGACAGACGGCCAGACAGACGGACGGACAGACAGACAGACAGACAGGGTGAATACCCCCAAACTTTGTTTGCGGGGGATATTATTACATTATTTAGGAACTGTAAATTTCAATAACAAATATATCTAATAAACCATGTCAGTACCGAAACGCTGACTACTGGGCCAATGGTATCCTCCGGGACTAATAGTTCACCAGCAGAGATATCGACCCAGTGATAGTAATATACTACCTTGAGATAAAATTGAACTTAATTGTGTAGTTTAATCATTTGGCTATCATTGTATGTATAATTCAAATTCATATGGTGTATTGCGTTTCAGAAATAAGATTTCGTCCTTCCATGGTTGGAGAAAAAAATGATAAGGTCAAAATCCACTCTCCTCGCATCTAAGTGTAGCATGATAAGATCAACATCAACGCGTATATACTTTTTCGACGAGGTTGGTAGAATTCGAAAATCATTTAGATATGCAATATGAGTATTCGAAAGCCTTTAACTAGATGAAAGTATTCGGGTTTTCCCATTTCAAAGGTGCATAGTGTGAAGAATTTGTTTTCTTTCTTGGTGGGGGTTCATCTTAACCAACACAATTGTCCTTGCAGACTCCTCTGAAAAATAACACATTATACATGGCATAGGAAGTCCTGAATAGGGAGTTTTACAGCCGCTAATGCGAAAAGGAAAAGGAAACTTGTATTCAAATCCGAACGAGGACACTAGACGACTGGACATTGTTCCCCAACGTTCTTCACATTAATATGTATTGCAGCTAGTTTTTCCTAGTATGCATATTTGACACACACCTTGTAGAAAATATGAGCATAAAATATGGAAAGAGAAATGCCGCGTTGAAATATAGTTTTAAATGTTTACATTTGCAAACAAATTTACGGACTAAATACGTATATCGGTAATAGAAATTTGAAAAAAAATAGTTTTAAGTAAGAAGAGTTTGAAGGTACCAAAAGGGGTAATCAGAATCCGTATATCGAAGAAGAACAGAAAACACATTAGCCAAAAAGAAACGGTTCAAAAGGACAAACAACGATCTACAAAACATACAAATAAAACTAAAGATCGAGTAACACGAACCCACTAAAACCAATGGTGAACTCAGGTGCTTCGGAAGGGTAAGCAATTCCTGCTCCACTAGAGGGACTCGTCGTTTTAATCTAGTTACAAACCGGAGCACTTGATATACGGATTCTGATTGTTTCCTTGGTATCTTTAAACTCTTCTTCCATAAGATAATATTTTTAAATTGATTTAAAGATGTTTCTTTTCGAAAACAGCTTGGTAGTTCATTCCAGAGTTTTGCACCTGCAAATCTGAAGGACTGCATAATGGGTTATTCTTACCTGAGGTATTACTGCTTTATTTTGCTACCTAAAAGAATAAGATGATTTTGTTTATTGTAATTAAATCTTGAAGATATACTGGACACTCTCTATTTATAATTTTAAAAACTTCTAAAGCGATTGTTCTTAATATTCTTATTTTAAGAGAATGTGTGTTTGATTTACATAATAATTCTTCATAAGTTATGGAATAGTCTTCATAAATGAACCGTTATGCCCTTTCTTGAATTTTTTCAACTTTTTTGGTATTTACTTTACCACAAAAGTGCCAAACAAGAGGACACAAATTAAAATTTGACATGATAAATGAGTAGTAAATCGTTAATTTTCCTAATTTTGCTAAATTGTTACCTATTCTTTTTAATACGTTTAACTGTCTTGAAGCCTTTTTACAAATGTTAGATATGTGTTCATTAAATTTAATTTAAAATCTATTGTAACATTTAAGAGTTTTACTTCGGATTCGTATTCAATTTGATTTCCCTCTAAATTAAAAGTTGAATTTGTATCTTTAGTTTTTTTGCCGACTGCAATAGCTTGACAGTTTTCAGGATTTGCTTTCATTTGGTTTATGGAGAACCATTTAATTAATTCTAATCTTTCCATTTCCAAAGTTTTTACTAAATTGTTTATATCTGAATCAGAGTAAGATAGTGTGTTATCATCTGCATAATTATATAATTCACATTGTTTTCTGTTTTTTAAATAACTTTCCATTAAACTTAAAGCTGAGTTAGATAGTTCACAACATTTTAATTTTAAAAGAAGAAGGTCATGGGACAGACAGTCAAACGTTTTATATAAGTCCATGACAATTGTAGCTACATATTTATTTTTGTCAAGTACCTTTTTCTAATCTTCAATTAGTTTTAGTAAAGTGGTTTGACAGCCATGGCCTTTTCGAAACGCTGAAAGAAAAATATCGAAATGTGATTAAAAAAATTCTACCAGTTGGGATTCTATAGCTCTTTCATAAATTTGGATATCATAGGTAGGATACTAACAGATCTATAATTTCCCTTGTCTAAAGCGTTATTTTGTGTGTGTGTAAAAGTATGACTTGTGCCTCTTTTAATTCACCTGGGAAAACTGAAGATTCAATTGATTTGTTTACCACATTTGATATGGGTTTTGAAACACCTGGTTTTGACAATTAAAAAATTTTGGATGCTATTCCATCTTTTCCAGTAGCCTTTTTAATGCCAATTTTGTTAATCTGTTTTTCAACAAATTCACTATCGATGGGAGTAAAAATGAGTTCTCTTTTTTCAGTTTTGTTGTTAATGATTGTTGTTATACTGGGATGGCTATTATCTATATTTACATGTTTAGATCTTTACATCTCGTATCAGTTACGAGTGAAAATTGTAATCTGATCACTCATTTCTAATTTCAGACGTCTGGAAAGATAAAACCGAGTTCAGGAATCTAATTAGGAACTTATTTACTATTTTGTATGAATTTGGAGAGACCCCCTTTCCCTGTTAATTCAGATACTGTTAGTATTTATCCTTGTTTCTTATCGGAATTTTAAAACTACAGCTTCGTACACAATTATGTTTCTGGAATTAAAACTATGGCTGCACTACCAGGTCGTAAAGTTATCTGTAGCTGGATTGGATAAGCTGAACACCAGAATACCGAACATACTTTTACCGATATTCGTCAGTCATTTATTACAAATGCATAAATACATATACTTGGACGGTACACAAGACGCAGTTATCTGGGCGGTGATTTTAGTTGCCCTCTTTGCTCTGTTAAGGAAATCACAGTTTACTGGATCTTCAAGAAAAACCTTTCATCCAAATTAAGAATTTACTAGAAGTGATTTCAATTTTACACCTGATGGCATGGTTATCAATGTGCAATTGTCTGAAACTTTATCAGATCCATGAAATAGCACTTAAAGAATACCGATTCTGTACTGTGCCCTGCTTTTGATTATGCACATATGATAAATTTAGGTTTTGGTGTATGGTGGTTAACGCCACTTTCAACAATATTTCAGTTATATCGTGGTGGTCAGTTTTATGTGAGAAGGAAACCGAAATACCCGGAGAAAACCACGGACATGTCACTGACAAACTTTATCACATAATGTTGTATCGAATACACCTCGCCATGAATGGGGTTCGAGCTCGCAGCTTTGGTGGTGATATGTACCGATTGCACAAGTGGTTGTATATGAAACTACCATACGATCATGACCACGGCGGCCCCTGATAAACTTACTATCGAATACATCAACCGAAGCCGCCTTTTGACTACACATTATTAACAGTGTTCTAGTTTTTCTGTCGATATTATATACAGATAAGAGTATTCGTATTTTATTTGACAATTATCGTATTGACAAAGAAACTTATTCATTTCCTATTACACGCTGAGGAAAAGCTTCTCTTGATACAACAGCTGGCTAATCTGACAGCGAAATGTTTGCTATTGGACACTGGGTTTCTTCATGTTACAGAGACTATTTTATCCTTCCCCCTCTACACTTTACCCAGTATCAAAAACATGATTTCTCATGCTGGGGATTGTTTTATGAAAAACCTCACAGTCCATTTCCCATACTTTCTTTTAAATTTCTCGTTGTATAACCTTATATAAATTGTTGTTTCCTTTTCTTTGTGTATGAAGCAACTATTACATTTATTATTGACTGTAGGTGAAACATAATCATGACAAATCATACGAAATAGTCATGATTATTTTTCACGTACAGTAAATAATAAAAGCAGACAAAACAGAACGCTTCAAATTACAGTCAATACGTTCGAAGTGATTACCGAAACTACGGAATCCGGCGGGCGAATGACAGGTATTTGCTTGAAAATGCCTGCTGACTATTAGTAGTGTTTGGATACCACAAAGACTGCTATGAGAGGTCTACTTCAAACATGAATCGTTTATTACCACCCAGTGAGACTTCAGATAGTTTGTCTGTTCTTGAATTAACAAAATCTGTCAAAACAAACGATTACCCTTTGTATTCCATGTGCAGTTTATTTTTAGCTTTGGTGGACACAACTCTTCTCGATATTTAACCTTTTTCAGCATTTTGTAGCAAATCTTGAAATTCTCCTGCAGCTGCAACATATTTGCTGAAAAGAGGAGCAATTAGTGTAGCTAGATCATTAAATCCATGGTAGTAGATGTCCTGTTGAGAAGGAAATTGAGGAAGCTTTCATGAATCATTCATAGTCTCGTGCATGGGCATGTAGTTGAAGAGCAGGTCTTTATGTGTTTGTGTTACTGAGGATTAATGACTCGTGCTAGAGGTCGATTAGATTGACACATGAAAGGACACGGTTTTTGAAAACAACACTGAGGATGGCAGATATGCTAATAGAAAGTTATGATGATAAACATCGAGTTCTTCTTTACTCAGAAATAAAAAAAAGGCGAGAACTAGGTCGTCAATGATCCTGAATCAATTAACGGTTTTATCAACCCATTTGATACTGATGATAAGGATAAAATAAATTATATATATCAGGTGATCCAGCAAGTTTGGATGTTGAGCATGCTGTTTTCAGAACTGATGGAAGGGGTCAAACAGCAAAAACTTAATTCATTCTGAACAGGCTGGAGAAGGGAGACAAGTATTTTGAACCTGTAAAGTGTTTAAATCTCAAAACATTTTCTGACGTGACAAAAAGAACTGTCAAATCAACACAAATAAAGTATTAAAATGCAAACAACAGAGCAATATCGCGTTTCAGCTGCTTGTTTGCTCCCAGTGCGAAGATTTGAAACTATATTTGAAAGAGTTTTAAAAATATCCCTAATCACACCTATCATACAACGTAGCCACACCAGATGATTTTCTAAGCAAGTCAGACAAAGAAGATTGTAACGTAGTGCTTCATTACCTAAAATAACTTCTCCAAACATTTGGGGCGTAATGATTAGTGTGCTCACTTCAAGAGTGGTAGATCGTGGGTTCGAGCCCCGGTCGGGTCAAACCAAATACTATTAAATTTGTATTTGTTGCTTCTCTGCTAAGCACGTAGCATTAAGGAGAAAGAGCAAAGACTGGTTGGCTAGGAATCAGAATAATGTGTACGAGTGGAGCGACATGTCCACCCGCGGACTGTTGTTTCAGTGAGATAGCACTATAAAAATCCAGCTCAGCGTGTTGATCCAGTACAAAACGGACCTCGTCATCATCTCATTGAAAATTAACTTGTTCTCACCATGATACAGCTAAAATATTGTTGACTTGGCGTTAAACAGCAATCACTCACTCCCTCCAAACATTTAGTGATATATGCAAGAAGATATTATATATTATAGTCAGAAAGTCGGATGTCATGTTCAGTAAATCGAAAAATATGTCCAGACAATGGAGAGAAATGGGAAGGGCTGTAGGGACACATTGTTTGTAATAGGTCAAAACACCAAGAAATCGCCTGATTGGAAGCTATGTATTTCAAATGACGAAAAGAAGGAACAACTCAGTGACATGCTTTGTTGTGTATGAGGTAGTGATACATATGCCCAAAAATCGCTATATCTGCGAGCGTCATGCTCATATTTTAACGAGCGAAAATGACGAAGAATTAATCAGAAAGGAAATTGATAGCCTTCTTTGAACAAAGGAAGAAACCGATACACGCATACAATGTAATGTTTGCATGGAGCTCAGGGGGGATAGAGGGTGCTCCAAAAAAGAAAATAATACAAAGGGAATTATCGAGATTTCTTGTTTTTTTTTCTAGTAGATAAACCGACTAAACAGGAATTTCATAATCTTTATAGATATAAATGTTCAAATAATATAATACACATCCTTTTCACTTTTAGTGTTTGATAACTTGTGCAAAATGGAAGATTTTCTGTTTTAAGATTATCCGTTGTCCCTTCCCACTCCTGTAGTTGCAGATAAAGAAGTTGGCTGTGGTAATTTAAAGCTGCGGATATAGGGGACCAGGAATATACTTGCATAACATTTATAGTAAATATACGTTAGAGAAACCAAAAGGGAAACCAAGAATGGACAATCCAGAGACACAGGCAACATTGGACACAAGATACAGAACGCAGATAAACAAATATAAAACACAACACAGAAAACTAGAAAAATATAGATTTTCTAATTATAATAAATCACGTCCTCCATTAATTACACCACCCTACAAAAGAGAAATATCCTCCTCTTCAGCTTTACCTAGACTATTTCACCCTGAGATGTATCTGGATTCATAAACACAATCATATGCTCCTTAGCACGAATTTCATTTAGAATCCCATATATGCGTTATAACGAAATTAGTGATTAGGAGCAGGACAAAAAAGAAAAAAGGAGAACCTAACTAAAAATCGAGGTTGAACTTTGGGACTCCAGACAGATAATCAGTTCCTGGGGCTCGTTTTCACAAAAGGTCGTAAATCGTACGATTACCGAATTATCTTACGACCACTTACCGACTAAGTTTGCGACCGTTTCACAAAACTTGTCGGAATGTTTTTACAATTTCCGATTTACGACTTGTGGTTATGACGTCTTCTTTGTGATGAGGTACGAACATCGATCACCTATCAGATAAATTCATATATATATTCGTTCAAGCAAAATATTAAATATTAAATATAATTATTTTATTGGTCCATGTAGATACAAAATATTAAATACAGTTATTTTATTGGTCTTTGTAGATACAAATCACGCGACACCCTAAGAAAGTAGAAGACGGCAGTTTCAAAATGAAAACTGCTTTCTCAGGGAAATAAGGAGGAAATATCCACTTTCATAAGGCTGATGACAGAAAAGTTTACAATAATAAAGAGAAAGTTCACTCCATCCCTCACCAGCAATGATACAAATATTTCCCAATGACTGTCATTGGTGATTTTTGCAAAATTCTAGTCCGCCCACTTTTTTGGAGCCCTTTGCCCATATCAGGCATCATATATTTAACCTGATAAATAATATCATAACTTAGGTCAGATTTAGTTCTAATTTATCTAAGAAAGACATTTTATAGCGGATTCAAATGTTTTTGTATGCATGTACATTTGTACAGATGCATGTATTTGGCACCAGTTAATTTACATGACTCTGTCTCTGAATAAAATTGATTACAGGTCTTTTATATATGGCAAAACGTTGACTTGAACAAAATAGTTATAGCTATAGCATATAAACAATTTCCCCCTATATCAATAGGTTTCAAAAATTGAAACCACCATATTGGTTCATAACGCAGAGCCAATTTTAATACATAGTGAATACATGTAGTTATTCGCGTTACGTAACTTTTAGTTGAGACGCATATACTTGACGGGTACTATTCATATGCAGCAAGAACTGGGGGCGGAAAAAAATAAGTTGGTATCCCCTATAATTGGAGGTAACATATATTGTTTTTTTTCTTGGTCAGTGGAAATCTACATGCATGTAGTTGCATGCGTGCCGAAGAGTACATGCATCATGTCACTGAGATTTTTTTCCTTGTATAATATTTCATAAATACATTTAATGAAGCGCACATTTCCACCGTTTGTATGCTTGTTTGTTTGTTTGTTTGATGGTGTTTAAAACGCCAGTTTCAAAAATATTTCAGTTATATCGTGGCGGTTCCGTTTTTTTTTCTGGATAGATTTCCTTGCAATAAAGAGAAAAAGAGGTAGATTTTTTAAGTAAATCTGTGTTGTTTATTTAGAAAGATTCTTATAACCAATAGTTTTTTTTTCTTAACAACGACATAAACACAAAAGAAATATCCGTTTTGTAAATATGACATATGTGGAAATTGCACTGCATAAGTGATGGAATACCGGTAGCATGATTGCTCATTGTAATGATGTACATTCAACGTTTGTTTTGAACGATTTACGATTTACGACCGCTCCGACCCAGTCGGTAATTTGCGACCAAAAAATGTCGTATATCGGAAGTCGGTAAGTATTGTGAAACGGTCGTAAATCGTAAAGACAGTCGTACGACCAAGTTTACGATTTACGACCTTTTGTGAAACGGGGCCCTGCTACGCCTGTGGCACTTGTCGAGTTACTCCTTTTCAGCTCACCTTGCCAAAATCAATGTGAGCTTTTGCCATCACTTGGCGTCCGTCGTCCGTTAGCTTTTCAAATTTTAATATTCTCCTTGTTAGGAAGCATCTATGGAAGGTCCTCTATGAAAATTGCTCATTTCGTTCTGATCCATTAACAAACATGGCGCCACAGGCTATTCTTGTTTCTGATTGGCCGATTTTTGAAAATTTCCTCATCTGAAACTGCTTGGCCAAATGAACCGAAACTTGGTAGGAAGCATTTATGGAAGGTCCTCTATCGCCGCCACAGGCGACTCTTGTTTCTGATTGGCTGATCTTTTAAATTCCTCTCCCCTGAAACTGCTTGGCTAAATGAACCGAAACTTGGTAGAAAGCATCTATGGGAGGTCCTCTATAAAGAGAGCTAATTTTATCCCGATCCGTTAGCAAACATGGCCGCCACAGGCTATTATTGTTACTGATTGGTCGATTTCTAAAAATCTTCTTTGAAACCGCTTGGCCAAATGATCCGAAACTTGGTAGGAAGCTTCTATGGAAGGTCCTCCATAACGATTGCTCATTACGCCCCAGTCCGTTAATAAACATGGCCGCCACAGGTGATTCCTGTTTCTAATTGGCTGATTTTTTTTAGATTCTTCTCCTCTGAAACCATTTGGCAAAATGAACCGAAACTTGGTAGGAAACATTTATGGAAAGTCCTGTGTTACGATTGCTCATTTCGTCTCGATCCGTTAGTAAACGTGGCCGCCACTGACAATTCTTGTTTCTGATCGGTTGATTTCTAAAAAAATCTTCTCCTCTGAAACCGCTTTGCCAAATGAAACGAAACTTGGTAGGATGCATCAATGGGAGGTCGTCTATAAATATTGCTCATTTCGTCCCGATCCATTAACAAAGGTGGCTGCCATAGGCAATTCCTGTTTCTAATTGGTCGATTTCTAAAAATAGTGTCCTCTGAAACAGCTTTGCCAAATGAACCAAAACTTGGTAGGGAACATCTATGGAAGGTTCTCTAAAAGGATTGCTCATTTTGTCCCGATACATTAACAAGCAGGCAATTTCTTACAATTTCCTTTTTTTCCCTTCTTCCTTTAATTTTCTGTTATTTAAACAATGTTATATTAATTGATTATGTTTTAATGACTATTTGCAATTTATCATTTGTTTTTTTAGGAAACGGATTAATATAAGCGTTACGCTTGTTTCTGAATCCTATGTTAACACTTCCGGTAATGGCGGCGCCCAGTGCTGTCCTTTTGTAGAAAGAAAAACCCACACGTTCTCTACTTGTTGGTAGCTAAATGCCATAGAAAATATAAATCCAATATAGTCATATGCATAATGTCCACAATAGACTTATCAAAATTTACGGCCTACCTTACAAACAATGATATATACAATACTTACCCAGCAGCATGCGTTCCTGATAAACTGAGAGCGCCAACGGCCAAAAAAGCAAAGTTACTAAGGATTGAAAGCTTTGATATACAATATTATGAACCTGAAGCCAGAATGGTTGCTTATCGGACTACACAGACTAGAGTTCGACATTGGATAAAGGCATTAAATGTATTCCTTTTTCATTATATTGGTGACCACCCTGAAAATAAAGGGAAATATCAGATTGACTGGGCTCATGATCCTGTTAATTGGAATCCTACCACTCTTAAATATATTGCCATTGATGTTTCCTCTAAGGAAGATAAACTTAACCCACTCATGTACAAACTTACTCTGTTTTTGAAGACTGGAACTATTCAAGTCCAAGGACATTACTACAAAACTTTTGCAGATGCCAATTTCCCAGTCCTTAAGGCTATCGTTGATTACACTGACACACAACCTTTACAAGGAAATATAGATAATAGTGAGGAACTCTCTACATATGAGAACATATGTTTCACTGACAGTGAACAAACAAACATGAAAACTTTATTTGTGCNCGAAAACACAGATAGCAAGGCAAATCAAAACAAACACGATGAAATGAACATGAAAACATTACCAGAGCACAATATTAACACTGTGCATGATTTAAATCAAAACGTACCAAAAGCTAAACAAGATGTTAAAAAAAAGGTGACATCTGTGGATAAGATGGGTACCCAAAATAAGGAGAATAAAGCTGTAATTGATCCAACACAATCTCAGCAAGGCAATACAAAAGAATTACCCGACTGTTATAAAGAAAACTTTGAAACTGTATTGAGGGAAACTACTAATGATCTTGAAAATCACATTACTATTGCCATACAAACAATGCATGGACAACACACCAACATGTTGAGTGATTTTCTTACATCAGCTAAAGACACTATTTTATCCCAAAATAAGATATGTGCACAGGTCAAGGAATTACTTGAGAAAGAGGTGTCTTCCTGTCAGCATGATCATCCCAAAAGTCAGGAATTAACCATGTTAACTGGTAAATTAAACTTGTTAGATAAGGAAAATGCAAACATGAAGGTTGAATTACAACAACTTAGATATTCAAGTCAGATTGAAATATAAAGTCTAAAGTCTGTTATCAAAGTGCTGAAATATAACATAAGTGAAATTCAAAACTCAAACTCTGCTGTGGTAGAAAGCCTTCGTAAATCTGGTGAAAGCTTTATCAGTAGGATACAAGCAAGAGATAAACAAATAGAATCACTGGAGTCTGATATTTGTAAACTTAAAGTAGAACTAGACAAGGAAGATGATATTATATATTCACACAAACAGCATAATAATCAAGACCACAAGGCTGGAAACTGGTCACAAGTGCATAATAATCAAGACCATACTCGTGAAAATTCTGGAATCTGGTCACAGGTACAATATAAAAGTCTGGACATTAATGAATCAAAGACCCCACAGAATAAACCTGAAATATTACTCATTGGTACATCAAACACAAAAGGTATCCAGCCAGAAAAATGTCCTAGCTCATATGTCCTTCGAAAGAAGAAGCTATGACTTTGGCTGATACTGAAAAAACTGTAAATGAAATTAGAGATGCACCGGATGTTTTAGTTCTACATTCACTGACTAATGACTTAAAGGAATCTGCACCCATTTGTGTCAGTCGCATGAAGAATATTATTACAAATATTCAGGAGTCAATGTCCAACACTAAAGTGGTGGTTTCATTAACCACTCCTAGGGCAGATGACAATAAATTTCAAACTAATGTTGAACTAGTTAATGCAATGCTAAAATGTGAATACATGGAAGATGACACCGTAACCCTATGTGACAATGGACATCTTTCACACCGAGGGAATCCAGTGCCCAAATTTCTAGCAAATGATCAGTATCACTTGTCTAAAGATGGTACAGCTGTTCTTGCAAGCAATATTAGAACAACTGTTGATGGCATATTAAACATTAAACAAACAAAGCGTAGAAATATAACCAACAATAGGAGGGAACAACAGGGTTCTTCCAATCCTAGATTATATCAACGTTCACGTGGACCTCCGAGAAGAAGATAGTGACAAACATTTTCTTAAGTAGAAGTGACAAGTCAATTTAACATTGTTCACTTTATTTTGTGACAAAGAGAAGTCAATTTATCATTGTTCATTGTTTATTGTTTATTTTGTATTGGCTATTTTTATTTTTATTTTTATTGTTTTTTCCATTTCAAATTTTGTTAGTAAAAAATAATTAATCTGTTTATGTTACAATGACTAGAGTACTGAATAAGGGTACACCCTTGGCTAATGATATGAAAAGTAACAGTAAATTGTTATCAAACATATCAATCTGTACTTGGAATGTGGGTGGCCTAATCTCAGCCAATTTAAATAAAATAACAGATGCCAATTTCTTAGATGAGATAACAGGTCATGATATAATACTGTTAACTGAGACCCATCTTGGTAAAGATGAGAACATAGTGCTCCCTGGGTATAAGTATTATCCTATTTGCAAACCAAGATCTGCAAACAATAGGCATTTTGGCGGTCTGGGTATTTTTATTAAGGTTACTATTTTACCTGGTATTGAAATAATGAAAAATACAAGCTTGGACTACCAATGAGTCAAATTAGACAAACAGTTCTTTAATTTGTCCAAACATATTTTCTTATGTCTGGCTTATATTATCCCAGCTTCATCTAGTTATATATTCCAATTCGATGTTGATGTATTGGATAGTATAGAAAAAGATATTATTAACCATTACTCTGTCAAGGGTCACATAGTTATATGTGGAGACTTTAATGCAAGGACTGGGTCAGAGTTGAATTTTATAGAGAGTGATATATATGATCCATATACAATTGATGATGAAGAGTATGCATATGATATTTTATTACAGAAAAGAAAAAGTTGTGATAATAAGGTTGATGTGAGAGGCAAACAGTTGCTTCAAATGTGTATAACATTAAAACTTAGAATTTTGAATGGGCGTATGCTTGGCGATTCAAATGGCAATTTCACATGCTTTAAATCTAACGGTACAAGTGTTGTTGATTATATAATTATGTCGGAAGATTTAATCCAACAAACTCTGGACTGTAAAGTTTCAAATTTTATTCCATGTCTGTCAGATTGCCATTGTAAGGTATCTTTTATGTTACTGGCCTTATATTGCCCTATGTATAGAAAGAATAATGAAAATACAATAAATTTTCCAGGGAAATTTAAATGGGCAGAATGCTCAAAAGAAAAATTTCAGGATGCTCTATGTCACCCTTCCTGTAAATTTGACATTAAAAATTATTTAAGTAAAAATTATAATGATGCACTAAATGTTGATACTGTAGCAACTGATTTTCATAATATTGTACTTAAAGCAGCTAAATTATCACTCAAATTTAAGTCTATCAAATTCAAAAAGAATACAAACTTTAACCATAAGAAAAAATGGTATGATCAAGATCTTTGCAATAAAAAGAAAGAATTATACATAAAAGCTAGACGCATGTCAGCAAACCCATTTGATATAAATATAAGAAATAATTATTTCAAGCATTATCGAGAATTTAAAAAATTAAAGAAATTAAAAAGAAAGAAATTTAAAGAAAACATTGTTAAACAACTTGATAATATGTTAACAATTAACCCAAAAGAATATTGGAGTCTTATTAATAAATTAAAAGGGGAAACAGATGAGGCACAAAATGCTCCAGAGATCTCAATAGATAATGCCTCGTGGACAAACTATTTCCAAAATTTAAATTCCCTATCTGAGATTGATAAATCTAAGATAAATAAATTAAATGATATACTTGCTGATTTAGAAAAAGAAAATATGTCTACTGTTTTAGACTATAAAGTGACTAATCAGGAAATATTTAAAGCAATTAATAAATTAAGCAATGGGAAGGCCAGTGGTCTGGACCTGGTACTAAATGAAATGTTGAAAGCTGGGCAGACAACCCTAATGGGCTGTCTTAATAAACTGTTTAATTTAATCTTTACCCATAGTACTTATCCAAAGCTATGGTGTGAAGGGTACATTATTCCTATACATAAATCTGGAGATATTCATAACCCCGAAAATTATAGAGGTATAGCTATAAATTCATGTGTTGGTAAGCTATTTAATATAGTCTTAAATACAAGGCTTGCTGATCATTTAATTAGGCTGGCTTTAGAAGCAAGTCCAGGACAACAGATCACATGTTTATTCTTAAATGTTTGGTAGATAAGTATACTAACAACAAGGGTAACAACTTTTATGCATGTTTTGTTGACTTTAAACGGGCTTTTGATACTGTGATACATCCAGGTATGCTTATCAAAATGCTCAAGTCAGACATTGGGGGAAATTTTTATCATCTTATTAAACATATGTATACACTAAATAAATTGAGAGTAAAAGTTGATAACAAACTAGGCCAATGTTTCAACTCCCATATTGGGGTTAGGCAAGGGGATATTTTGATACTTCCCTTTTCAATTTGTTTATAAATGATTTACCAAATTGTTTGCAAAACTGCCCCGAAAGTGTATCACTCTGCACTGATCGCATTGACTGCCTCTTGTATGCAGATGATGCTATTATTTTTTATAATTCCGCTAATGGACTTCAGGACCGTCTGAATGCATTAGTATCTTATTGTAATACATGGTGCTTAAATGTTAATTTAAAGAAAACTAAAGATTTAATATTTAATAAGAGTGGTCGTCATATAAAAGAACCATTCTATTGTAATAATGAAGTAATTGAATCTGTTAACAAGTATAAATATCTTGGTGTTATATTCCAGTCAAGTGGCTTGTTTAATTATGCAAAAGAAGAGCTTTATAATAAATCTTTAAAAGCATCATACAAATTAAGTAGATGTTTGTCTGGTTCAGCTGCAAGTATCAAAACAAATCTACATTTGCTTAACCATACCATAAAACCTATTATTTTGTATGGTTCAGAGATATGGGGAATGTTTAAAACTAACTCTGCAGCCTGCAAAAAGGATGCTATAAATATTTCAGAAATAATATATCAAAATAATGTGGCTGATAAAATAAACTTGAAGTTTTGCAAATTTACTTTAGGTGTAAACAGTAAGAGTTCAAATATTGCAGTTCTTTCTGAACTAGGAAGATTCCCTATATATTTTAATATTGTTTTATCAATGATCAGTTATCTACATCGATTACATCATTGCAGCTCAAATTTATTGAAAGAAACTTTTCTATGTAACAAGAATTTGCATGAAAACAATATTCCAACTTGGTACTCCTCTGTGATTTTTCTGCTTGATAAACTTGATTTAAAAGAAATTTATTGCCGTGACTATTCTATAAATAAAATAAAAGAACTTGTTATGAAAAAGTTAAAAACTCTGTTTTTGAAAACACGTTCCATGAAAAAGATAATGTTTCTGGAAAGTTAGATACATATTTTTCCTTCAAAAGTATGTTCCAAAGAGAAAAATATCTAGAGATAAACAATTTTGAAGTAAGGCAAATACTATGTAGATTTCGCATAAGTTCACATCATTTAAGAGTAGAAACAGAGAGGCATAACAATAATTCTATAGAAAGGTCACAGAGGATATGCAAGTTTTGTTCACAGAATGATATTGAAGATGAACCTCATTTTCTAATAAAATGTGTTTTTTTAATGGTTTACGTGAGGAATTATATACTAAAATTCAAAATTATTGTAAACATTTTATGAAATTAGATAATAAATCCAAATTTATATGGTTAATGACCACTGAAAATACATTATTAGTTGAAAATTTAGGTCATTTTCTTATTCAAAGCTTTAAATTGAGATCAAAAAATATTTCTGATGGATGAGGTTCTACATGATAGATTGATATTAAATAATGTGTAAGATCATATCATATAATTGTGAACAGTGAGTGTTATATATATATATGGAGAAAACATTTTTATACATGTAATCATATTATTATTATATTATATTATCTGTATGTGTAGCTCCTCAAGACATGGTCCAGTCCTTGCATTAATTATTAATATTGTATTTTATATAGATATTTGCTAGTTCTACATTCCTAGGAGGGAATCAGCCTCCTACATTTCCTAAAGTTTCTAATCTTGAACAAAGGGGAATAATCCATGAAATATATAACGGTTGCTGTTTTTTTATTTTTTTTATCTCCCTTGGGTGCCTGCTTCCCTCCTAGTAAATCGTTATTATAATTTAATTTGTATTATGTATTCTAATCATTGTAATCATTGTATGAAATTATAAACCCGCAAGGGTCCTTAATTGGATTAATAAAATATTCTATTCTATTCTATTCTATTCTATTCTATATTGTATTGTGGAAAAAAATGTAATATGTAATTCATCAATAAAATATGTTTAAATCAACAAGCAGGCAATTCTTTTTTCTGATTGGTCGATTTCTAAAAATATTCTTCTCTGAAACAGCTTGGAAAATGGATCGAAACGTGGTAGGAAGCATCTATGGGAATTGCTAATTCCGTTTTGATCCTTTAAGAAACATGGCCATCATAGGCAATTCTTGTTTCTTATTGGTGAATTTCTAAAACATCTTTTCCTCTGAAACCGCTTGGCCAAATGATATGGAACTTGGTAAGAAGCAAATATGGAAGGTCCTCTATGGAGATTGCTCATTTCGTTTCGATCCATTAAAATCATGGATGCTACAGGCAATTCTTGTTTTGATTGGTTGATTTCTAAAATTCATCTTCTCTGAAACTGCTTTGCCAAAATGAACCGAAATTTGGTGGGAAGCACCTATGGTTCTGTATTAAGTTTCCTCGTAGCAGAATGAAAGGTGAGCGATACTGGCACAGCACACTGAGCCTCCTTTTTTTTTTTTTAAGCAAATCCAATAATAATTCATGAATAGTCTATTTCTGTATTATATATATCGTATGAATAAATAACACTGAAGTTTACTTGACGTCCTTAATAAGTACTCAAAATCACACAATTGTAGGATATAAAAATTACGACACTCGCGTCTATTGTTTATGTTTACATTGACAACAGACACACAAAAAGTAGTTCTAGTAAGATAAGAAAGCAACAGTTTATTTCAATCCATTTATTATGACAAAAATACGCTTGTTTCTAATCATTTCCATTCAAAACTTTGTTATTTTCGTCTGCCAGACCACGTGATTTTCATGGAGTGTTAGGTACTGGACCTCCAGTGTCAATATACACAACAAAAACTTCAATCGATATGTGGCGTTTTAGCGTTCCTAAACTTAAAGAATTCTTAACATTTTCTGTAAAAGA